>OW121740.1:31103631-31191131 GCA_933228675.1 Stomorhina lunata | reverse complement strand
AAGAGTCTTTTGCCAAACTTAAACGTTTCTTGAAATAGAACTTTCGAAATTAGATATTTACCATTAAAAATCTACAAACTAATAAGTCTTCATGTAAAATTCGAAAAAAAAAAACAAGTAAGAAAGTACTATAGTCGGTCAAACCCGACCATACGATACCCTTCACCACTAAGGTCAAAGGTGTTCTTTTTTCTGTATAAAGACAAATATTTGCTAAATTTTACAAACATTTTGCCAAAACTTATGTATTTAAGCTGTTTCCTTCATCTGGACTTATATGAGAGCTAGGGTCAAATGTGGACCGATTATCTCGAAATTTATTTATGTTGTTAAATAAATTTATTACTGTTGTTACAAAAATTATGTGTGCAAAAACTAAACTTAAAATTCCCATTATCTTCAGATCTACCAGCGTTTTAGTGATTTTTGTCTCATTTAGTGCATTTTTAAAGAAAAGTTTGTATGGGAGCTATGGTCAAATGTGGACCGAATTTAACGAAATTTGGTACAGTGATTAAGGCTTAAAAAATCAGTATTTGGCTTAAAATTCGTGAAAAAATATTGATATTTGTGGCCAATATATCAATTCCGGGAAGTGGGACCTATGGGAGGTACCATAAATAATGGAGCGATTTTGACGAATTTCAATAGCCATGGTTCCATTATCAAAATAATAATCTGTGCCAAATTTCATCAAATTTACTTTAGAATTGCGACCTGTAGTTTAATTACAAGGTTTACATGGGGGTCTAGCCAGCCAGCCAGACGGACAGACGGACGGACGGACGAACGGACATCGCTAAATCGACTCAGAAAGTGATTCTAAGCCTATTGGTATACTAAAAGATGGGTCTAAGACAAATATTTCCATGCGTTACATACATCAGCTTAAACTTTTAATACCCTTTCCACCTATGGTGGTGAAGGGTATAACAAAGAAGAAAGTGGTAAAGTCGGTCAAGCCCGACCCTTCACCACTAAGGTCAAAGGTGTTCTTTTTACTGTATAAAGACAAATATTTGCTAAATTTTACAAACATTTTGCTAACTCTTATATATTTAAGCTGTTTCCGTGATTTGGACTTATATGAGAACTAGGGTCAAATGTGGACTGAAAAATTTTTCACATTGATTACAGTTGTTATAAAAAATATGTTTGCAAAAAATAAACTTAAAATTCTCATTATCTTTAGATTTACGACCGTTTTAATAATTTTTGTCTCCTTTATTACATTTTAACACTTAAGTTTGTATAGGAGCTATGGTCAAATGTGAACCGATTTTAATGAAATTTGGCACAGTGATTTTGGTTTACATAAGCAGTATTTATTTCAAATTTCATGAAAAAATATTGATATTTGTGGCCAATATATCAATTCAGGGAAGTGGGACCTATGGGGGGTACCATAAAAAATGGACTGATTTTGACGAATTTCAATAGCCATGGTTCGACTATCTATGCCAAATTTGATCAAATTATCATTGGATTATTTCATTACATTGTTTACTTGGGGGTAAAGTCAATCAGTCAGCCGTCCAGCCAGAGGACGGATGGACGGACTGACATCGCTAAATCGACTCAGAAAGTGATTCTAAGCCTATTGGTATGCTAAAAGGTGAGTCTAAGACAAATATTTCTATTCTTTACACACATCATCACAAACTTATAATACCCTTTCCACCTATGGTATTGAAGAGTATAAATATAACTCGTTGGTTTCATTTTTTTAATCATATACTAAAACTTCTTCAAATGTAATTTAAAAAAAAGCCGTTCTACATTTCAACTTAGCTTTTTAGGTTATCAACGAGTCGAGAATATGGTTATATTCTTCCCCATCCTTAAATTAGCATGTACTCTTTTAATTTTATCTAATTCATATTGAAATTATTCCAAACATTTCTTATTCATTGTAACCAAAAATAGGGACAAAGCTGAAAAAATATGCTACAGGGAAAGAAAATTAAAATTGGTTTGTATGTATTTACCACAAAAGTGACCTTATCTTTTCTTTTTTTTATAAAACTAACACAAGCAAATATATTCTAAAAAAAAAAAAAACAGAAAAAATATAAAACTTATTTCATTAATTCAACTATGAAGATAAGTTTAATCAGAATAATCATTTATACATAAGTATTTTCAACCACTCCAATCAATATAATCATCGCACTTACTGGTACCTTACACAATTTTTAGTTACTTAACTTACAATCTCATTATTGGCCACTGCTTTTTAGATGTAAGATTATACCTTAGAGCTTGATAAAGGGAAATGAAAATAAAAGATACGTGGGCGGGTTTAAAAGTTCAAAAATGATTGACTTGATTTGATTATATTAGTATTAAGTTTTGGAAATTGTATTTAAAATAAATATCTAATACAAATTTTGTTATTATTTTTGCACTTCCACACTGGGACTCACCATTTAAGACCTCGAGGCAGAGATTCTTACATTGAGGAACATCTTGCATTGAAAATCATTCAATTGATTATTTACTAATAAAATGTATTTTTTTGCTATATATCTACATTAAAGAGGGTCAATTCGTATGGAGCTAAAAAACTGAACTAGAATTTTTTATATATTAAAAATGTGAAGATCGATATTAGGAGTTTTTTCGGTTTTTGTTACATTTCAACCAATAAGGATATTTTTTTGGCAAAACCAATAATTAGATAAAGAAGACAACTACATCAGCTTTAATTTCAGTCATAAAAACGAAAAATCCATGTAGTAGTTTTTAAGTTATTGCAATTTGCTCCAGAAAATTCGGTTCTTTTTCAATACGCCTAAGGATATGCAGCAAAAAATGAACTTTAGAGTACACAAATTACAAAGTAAGGCATTTCTTATCATCTTAAGACTTCTAAGTACTAAAGAGTTGAAATTTATTAAAATATAATTAAATTTATATGTTTTTTATACCCACCATCAAAAAGAATGGGGGGTATATTGAGATTGTCATTCCGTTTGTAATTTCCTTAATATTGGTTCAAAAATCAAAAACGATATATATTCTGAATCCTTATGAAATTCTAAGACGATTGAGCTATGTCCGTCTGTCTGTCCGTCTGTCTGTCCGTCTGTCTGTCTGTCTGTCTGTCTGTCTGTCTGTCTGTTGAAATCACGATAACGTCTAAACGAAAAGAGCTAGCTAACTGAAACTTAGCAAAAACATTCTTTATCTATGAGAAAATTTTGGTATTGAAATTGGGCAAAATCGGTTAGCATTTGGCCATAGCTCCCGTATAACCTCGTCTAGGCTAATCGCTTATTTGCTAATAAATGACAAATTATGACAGTTATGATGACAAAATTTGGTATCTAGAAGTTTTAGATAAGCACTAGGCAGCATATAAAATTTCATCGAAATCGGTTCACATTTAGCTATAGCTTCCATACAAAAAACTTACGAAAACAGGCTAAATTTCACCCAAAATACACTTTAATGCCAATAAATCTAAAAGTATAACAGATATAACCACTAAATTTGGCACAAGAAAGTCTTATATCAATGCCAGCCAGTGTGCAAAATTTTGTCACAATCGGTCACTATTTGACCTAGCTCCCATATAAAAAACTTACGAAAACACAAAAATTCAAAAAGAAAAGGGGATTTATGTCCGTCTGTCCGTCAGATAAAATCGTGATAGCTCCTTAGCTACAAGAGCTAGTAAGACTAAATTAAGCACAAGGAAGTCTTATGTCAATGCCAGCCAGTGTGCAAAATTTCGTCACAATCGGTCACCATTTGACCATAGCTCCCATATAAAAAACTTATGGAAACACAAAAATACATAAAGAAAAGGTTGTTTATGTCCGTCTGTCCGTCAGATAAAAGCACGATAGCGCCTTAACGAAAAGAGCTAGAGGGACAAAATTTTACAAAGTATCTTGGATATCTTGAAAAAGATGTGTGTTGAAAATGGACAAAATCGGTTCAAATTTAGTTAGAGCTCCCATATAACCCCGCCCCGGGAAACACATTAATGCTGATAAATTGAATACAATTGTAATAGCTATGCGATTAAATTTAAAATAGGGAAGTTTTATGCAATTTTTGATCAGTTTATCAAATTTTATAGGAATCAGTCCATATTTGACTTTAGCTTTCATGTGAAAAACACTCACGGAAACCAAAAATTTTAGCAAAGGCCAGTTAAAAGCTATTAAATTAGAAACTATAATAGCTATGGTCACTAAATTTTGCAAGAATAAGCTCTCTATATATACCAGCCAGTATGTAAAATTTTGTTATAATCGGTCAACATTTGGCTATAATTCTTATATATATAACATCCCCTTTTTTATATCTACAATCAAAAAGATTTGGAGGTACATTCATTATATTAAGATTGCACCTATGAAATTATATAGGCATCAATCAATGTTCAGCCCAGACTTTATATATGATGAATGCATTAGGAACTCATAACGAAATATATGGACCTGTCGTATTACTATTAACGTGTTTAGCCTAACTACATATTAATCACAACGAAAAGTATTTAACAACTTATTAATGTAAAACTATACCTGGTTATGAGACCGAATTTTGATCAAAGTAAATACTGGGGAAACCACTAAAATATTTTTGAATGTTGAACTATAAAGCTACGGAAACCTAATTTAGTCCAAAGGTTTTACCAACAATACCAAATAGCTTAGCGATTTTTCCAGTTTTGGTGCAGATTTTGAATTAGCTGCACCCTTGTAGATATATGAGATATGTTTCTAAATTTAACACAACTTGATGGTGGGTATATAAGATTCGGCACAGCCGAATATAACACTCTTACTTGTTTATACTTGAAAATGGTACTTTTTTTAAGGATCGTTTCAAAATTCACTTTTTAAGTTTTAGAAAATTTTGTTAAAAAAAATGTTTGAAATTTCAAAATTTTTGATCGCCACATTAAAACAGATAGATGTGGTAATAAGATCCTTAACAGTTCAGTTTGATATCTCATATGGTTTCGGCGTACCTGCTACATGAAATCGTAAAATTTCGCTAAAAAGTAAAATTTTAAACATTATTTAAGTAGATGCATAGTAAATTTTATTTAAGTATTCTTTTGATAAAGCTAATACTGCATTTTATTGTTCAGTCATTGAATAATATCTACCAGAACTTTCTTTGATGAGTGAGCTTTACCCTTTCTTCATCAGGGTCAGTGGTCAAAATTTGGTTTAAGTGGCAAAAATACGAAATGTTATGAATTTAGTGGCGAATTTCGATCAAAATTAGTAAATAAAGTTATTTTTAAGAATGGTTATATTATTTTAATAAACATATTTTTTTTAACCCTTAACAGACATGGGGACTAGAAAGACCTAACATTTTTCTGTCGAAAATTTATGAAGGGAAATCCCCACCAAACATTTACATTTTTGAAAAAAATTTGGGTCATTTTAGCCCCATGACTGTTGAGGGTTAAAAAAAATTTTTTAATAAAATAATGTAACCATTTTTAAAAATAACTATTTTTTTTACAAATTTTGATAGAAATTTGCCACGATATTTCGTATTTTTGCTACTAAAAATCCAAATTTTGACCTTTGACTCCGATGAAAAAAGGTTTGAGTTCACACAATATCAAAGATAGTTATAGTGGACATTTCTCAATGATTAAGCAATAAAATTCAGTATTAGCTTTATCAAAAGGAAACTTAAATAAAATTTACTATACATCTACTTATATAATGTTTAAAAATTTACTTTTTCGTGAAATTTTACGATTTCAAGTACGCCGAAGCCATATGAGATATCAAACTAATTTCTTTTCTAATTTTATTAGCGCAAGTATCTATTTTAACATGCCGATCAAAAATTTTGAAATATTGAATATTTTTTAAACAAAATTTTCTAAAACTTTAAAAGTGAGTTTTGAAACGGTCGTAAAAGAAATTACCATTTTCCAGTATAAAAAACTATATAAAATTAATTGTATTTTAATAAATTTCAACTATTTAAAACTTATAGATGATAAGAATATCTTACTTTGTAATTTTTTTTCTAAAAAGTTTTTTTTTGCTGCATATTTTCTGGGGCAAATTGCAATTACGTAAAAACTACTGCGTGGATTTTTAGTTTTTATGACTTCGATGAAAGCTGATTTAGTTGTCTTTTACACCCAATTATTGGTTTTGCCAAAACCTTATCTGTATTGGTTGAAATTTACCAAAAACCGAAAAAGCTCCCATTTTTCCCCATACAAATGGGTCCTAGAAATAAATGTCCTGTGCGCCACCTCAGGTCATTGACCTGGGAAGATAAATTTTTTATCTTCCTAGGTAAATGTCCTTGAACCCATTCGTATCGAATTTCAAAAATAACTTGTTTTTCGCTCTACCCTAATGTACATTCTAGTTTCTAATTTTTGTTAGGTAGATGTAATATAACTTATAGGGTCACCCTCTTGGCTTTAACACAGAAAGTCTTATATTTTGTCCTTATTAAGAAAACGTCTTTTTTTCTTTATGCTAAATATTCTTACTTTATTCTTACTTTTACTTAATTCTTAATTTTTCTCGCTTTAACCTCCTTCTCTTCTATCATAACAGAAACGAAGTATTAATTTTTTCTTCTCATAGAATTTTTGTTTAGCTTAGACACTTTGTACTTGTCATCTTTATAGGTATTTTTAGACATTTTGTCAGTATCTGAAAATTTTTGCTGTCAATTGGTGAGATTCTTTGTAAATTCCTTTGTGTTTTTATATTCGGGTTTGGGTGTGTTTACATTAGGTAAATATTTGAGAAATTTTGAAGGAAGACAAAACACCTTACAATATTGCATTTAAATTCTCTAAGTAAACGTATATTTTGAAATATTTCCCGACTCTGAACATTTATTTATTAGATTCGTTAGACAAATATAAAGTACAAACTATAATATTTCTTCAATTTCTTAGTTTTTATACCCTTCACCACCATAGGTGGAAAGGGTATTATAAGTTTGTGCTGATGTAAGTAACGCATAGAAATATTTGTCTTAGACCCACCTTTCAGTATACCAATAGGCTTAGAAGCACTTTCTGAATCGATTTAACGATGTCAGTCCATCCGTTCCTCCATCTGGATGGACGACTGGACCACCATGTAAACGATGAAATCAAAGTACAGGGCCCTATTTCACTAAACTACAATTCTACAAGTTTACAAGTTACAATTACAAGTCTAATTCTTACAAATGCTGTTCAATTGTGTTTCATTAAAATTTTCACAACAATTGTAGCTTTTTGGACTTGTAAACTACAATTTCTACAATTACAATTTCTAAAGTTATAGATTATAATAAAATAAAATATTTTGATAAACATATGGAGTCAAATAAAAAATACGATTTTTATGAAATTTTATATATAATTTTTACACTTCTTCAAAATTTTTAATTTAGCTTTGCTTCAGATTTTATGGCGGTTTAAAGTTCGTTTTTTTTCAATATTTTTTCAAAAACATACCCACTTTATATGCCTATAACTTTTGATAAGGTTATCAGATTTTTATAAGACTAGGCTCATATTTTAGCATATGCCCTGTAGCTTTATGCTCTTTTGATTAAAAAGTTAAGAAAAAGTTTTTTGTTTTCCGATCCACCATGAGCCCATTTTTTGGCTTTCGTATTTTGTTGTCTATACAATTATTCACATTTAAGAGAATGATAAAGAAAATGGAAGATATGCTTTTTGAGATATCCTTGAGTCAAGGACATCATTGATCTCCTTTGTTCTGCATACGCTTCATCACTATAGGTGGAAAGGGTATTATAAGTTTGGGCTGATATATATAACGCATAGAAATATTGGTCTTAGTTAGACCACCTTTTAGTATAACAGCGGATTTAGAATTACTTTCTGAGCCGATTAAACGATGTCCGTCCGTCCGTCCATCTGGCTGGACGACTGGCTGGACCCCCATGTAAACCTTGTAATCAAAGTACATTTCGCAATTTTCAAGATAATTTGATTAAATTTGGCACAAACAATTATTTTGGTAGTGTGCTATTAAAATTCTTCAAAGTAAATTAAATTCGTCAAGGTACACTAAGTAATGGACTATTATTAATCGAAACATATTTATTTATATATTTATTTATTTCGTCTATGGATTAATCCTTACAGACAATTGCGTATAAAAAGTATCAATACATTGAACATTAAAAGTTAAGTGAAGGAAGAAATATTAAGTTTGGTTTAAAAAATTAATAATTGTTTTTTTTAGAATAGACAAATTTTGAGAATAATCAATAAATTCAAATGAATGATTAAAAGAAATCATCATCCTTCTAAAAGGATCAGCTTCAGCATAATTACGCCTAAGAAACTTCACCGATAGGGGTTGAAAGTAACGAGAAGGGCGATGAGGAACATTGAACTGTACATCATTGATTAAAAATCCGGCAGAAGTAGTACCATTGATGACTTTCATGATGAATGGCACATTGAGCATTGTTCTGCGACTTTTTAACGTAGGCAGCTTAATCAGAGCAAGACGAGCAGTATATGAAGGCATATTAAGTGGATTAAAATGTAAATTCCGAAGACAAAATAGTAGAAACTGTTTTTGTACCGATTCGATGGCATCAGAGTATGTAGCATAAATAGGGTCCCAAATTATCGATCCATACTTAAGAATAGGACGCACAAGTGATGAAAACAGCATTTTTTCAATGTAGGGGTCATTGAACTCTTTTGCCCAACGTTTGATATAACCAAGAGTTGCTCTCGCTCTATTTATTGTAGTGTTAATGTGAAGATTAAAGTTTAATTTGGGATCAAATAAAACACCAAGGTCAAGAAAATTGTCAACCAATTCCACATTATAATCACCCAGAAAATATTGAACGTTTATAGGGACGGTTCGTGCAAAGCGCATAACCTTGCATTTTTTTAAGTTCAGCTCCATTAAGTTTATAACGCACCAATCACAGAAAGATTCCAAGTCTTGTTGAAGAAGTTTATGCTCAATAAATTGGTTAAAGTTTAAAAAAATTTTTACATCATCCGCATACAGTAATATATTTAAAGATGTTATAACTCCAGGTAAGTCAATAATAAATAAAATAAACAACAGCGGTCCAATATGGCTGCCCTGCAGTACACCAGAAGTCACATTTATGGACTTAGAAGAAAAATTATTGAACCGAACAGTTTGTGTCCTGCCAACCAAATATGCATTCAACCAGTTCAAACATTGGCGTGTAAATCCCATTAATTCAAGTTTTTTTAAAAGAAGAGAATGGTTAACTTTGTCGAATGCTTTGCTGAAATCCGTGTAGATGACATCACTTTGTTGCTTTAAGCAAAAACCATTATTTATTGCACATGTTAACTGAATAAGGTTTGTAGTTATGGAGCATCCTTTTACAAAACCATGTTGAAAAGGCGAAATAAGGGGAGAAACTTGATATGATAATTGGTTTGCAATTATTTTTTCAAAAAGCTTTGGGATAACGCTGAGTTTTGCAATACCTCTGTAGTTCTCAATATCGGATTTCTTTCCCGACTTGAATAAAGGAGTAATGAAGGATTCTGTCCAAATATCCGGCATAAATCCGTATTTAATTGATAAATTAAATAGCAGCGTTAGCGGAATTGATAAGTTATCGGCACAATTTATCAAATTTAAAAACAAATAAAATAAATAAATAGTTTAATATTGATTTGATTTTGTGTTGATTTTAACTAATTTTTATTAAAAAATAGTTAAAAACCAAATTGGAATTCAATTTATCATTCACTTGTAACTTGTAAAATTTTTTTGAGAGTTTCCGTCGACCCTATGCTTTTTTTCTACAATTCTACAAGTGTACAAGTACAAATTAAGATTAGTGAAACAAAATCACTTGTAGAAGTTCGACTTTTTAAACTTGTGAATTGTCAAAATCACTTGTAGCTACAAACTTATAATTGTATTTTAATGAAACACAATTATTTACAAGTTCACAATTTTACAGGCAAAAACACTTGTAATTGTAAGCTTGTAGCTTAGTGAAATAGGGCCCAGGTTTCAATTCTGGAGATAATTTAAAAAAATGTATCACAGATCATTTTTTTTAATAATAGAAACATGGCAATTGAAATTCGTCAAAATCGGTTAATTATTTTAGGTGCCTCCTATAGGTCCCACTTGCCGGAGTTGATATATTGGCCGTAAAAATCAATAATTTTTCATTAAATTTAAATCAAATACTGCTTATGTAGACTTAAATCGCTGTACCAAATTGAAATCGGTCCACATTTGACCATAGCTCCCATACAAACTCTTTTGTCAAAAAACGCTCATAAATCTGAAGATAATGAGAATTTTATACTTACATAATTTTTGTAACAACTGTAATCAACTTTACAAATTTCGAGATAATCGGTCCACATTTGACCCTAGATCTCATATAAGTTCAAATGGCGGAAACAGCTTAAATATATAAGTTTTGAGAAAATTTTTGTATGATAACAAAATTTAGCAAAAATTTGTCTTTATTTAGGAAAATGAACTCATTTGACCTTAGTGTGGAAGGGTATCGTATCGTCGGGCTTGACCAACTATAGCTCTTTCTTACTTGTTAGATGGTAGTTTTAGTCTTAGGATGACTCCTTTATTAAAATGTAGTACAACTTCATTGCTTCGTTGATATATATTTACCTTATAACTGATCTAAATAATAACAGCCTTTAAATATGTTCCTAGCCAAAAAATCTTCCTAGATTGCATAAAACAACCACTAATTAATTGTAGAATTTGTTTGTTTTAAAAGTGTCTTTAGCCAAAAACGATTAAAATACACTTTAAACCTCAATAACATTTAAGCTTTTAAAACTACTAAATGTTTTTGGTTTAAGGAATCCTACAAGTTGAATCTATGAAATGAACCATGATCATACAAGAACATTTGTATTTACAGTCATAAGTGCTGAAGCCTAAAACATTTAAGATAAAATTGATGCAAAAAAAGCATATACTTATATTGTTATTTCTTGGTAGAGAAAAACTGGGTTAAATACTTAGAAATGACATTTAAAAGCACTGTGGGAAAAAAAACATATGGGCAAATACGAAAAATATTAAAGCAAGAACAATATTTTAAAACTGTCAAAATCAGGTATTTGTGTTTATGAGAAAATTTACCATATATTGATCCTTTAGAATATATAACGTATACAATTTTTGATTGCTTTCATTGTGAATGGCAAATCTTTATTTGCACCCATGTCAATTAACAAATCTCTTTCGATAGCACAATCAATGGCCTAATGTTATCTGATATCTGTGCAAAGATATCTAGTGTAGAACGGCAATGGGATACATTTAAGTACAACAAAATCCGTACAAATGTATCGTTCGTCACGCAGAATTTGCCCATATCTTTTCTTTTAATAGCTATGTAAATATATTGAAGATTTTTACAATTCAAATTCTAGACAATAGTCTTATCATATTCGAGGCTCTATAAATGTTATTTTACGAAAATATCAAATTTGTTCTGCTGCATTTGCTTGCATTTTTTACACGGTCTTTTAGCCCTTCTACAAAAGTTGGTATAATAAAGGAAATCCTACAATTACTTTATACAATTATCATAACCATATATTTAAAATAAAATTGCAATAGGAATGGTTACATTTCGAATGGATTGAACAAAAAGAGCAAAAAGTATTAAAGAGATGTAATATACATAAGTAAATACATACATACGACGGTTTAAGTGTGTCGTTAGATAGCATTTAAATAACAGTTATTTGCGTTTTATAAGTAGAGTCAGGCCAACAAGGTAGTGGATATCTTCGACAACTAAAAGCAAATGTAGAATAAATAGTGTCATTATATGTAATAACTGAAATATCTTTATACCCACTATCAAAGAGGAATGGGGGGTATATTGAGATTGTCATTCCGTTTGTAATTTTCTTAAGATTGGTTCAAAAACCAAAATCCTTATGAAATTCTAAGACAATTGAGCAAAGACCGTCTGTCTTTCTGTCTGTCTGTGTGTCTGTCTGTCTGTCTGTCTGTCTGTCTGTCGGTCAGTCGGTCGGTCGGTCGGTCGGTCGGTCTGTCTGTCTGTCTGTCTGTCTGTCTGTCTGTCTGTCTGTCTGTCGGTCTGTCTGTCTGTCTGTCTGTCTGTCTGTCTGTCTGTCTGTCTGTCTGTCTGTCTGTCGGTCGGTCTGTCTGTCAGTCTGTCTTTTTTTTTATGGGGTGCGGAATCTTCTAAAAATATGAAATTATTTTCATTATGTGAGATTCGATAAGGTCTTGTATGTCACCTACTCACTAAACTGCCTTCCCATTCTTCTACCACTCTCCCCGC
Source organism: Stomorhina lunata (assembly GCA_933228675.1). Classification (NCBI taxonomy): domain Eukaryota; kingdom Metazoa; phylum Arthropoda; class Insecta; order Diptera; family Rhiniidae; genus Stomorhina; species Stomorhina lunata. The sequence continues at coordinate 31,178,819 of OW121740.1, read as the reverse complement.
GGCACTGCCATCAGGTATTACTTCGCTGGGCTGGTTAGCGCTTACGCTACTTCAGGATTTACTCGTGTGCCCTCTTTCCGTATTGCTTCTTCTTGTTTTAGCAAATTATTAATTTCAGTTATAAGGTTACATAAGTTGCCAATTTCTTTCCGTATGTAGCATTACGTCTATGATGTTGCCAGATACTATTGCATATCCTACTTCGTTTTCTAGTAGGTGTCGTTTAGCTTCAAAACTAGGGCATTTGAAGACCACATGCTCAGCATCTTCTGGGATTGAGCATATTGGGCAATCCGGAGAGAAGTCGTGCCTATATTTAAATAAATATCTTGTGAATCCTCCATGACCTGATAAAAACTGTGTGAGGTTATAATTCACCTCTCCATGTTTTCGATTGACCCATTTGTTTATTGTTGGAATTAATTTGAATGTCCATCTCCTTTTGTCTGAGCTTTGCCATCTTCTTTGCCAGTTGGTCATTGTTTTATTTCTTTCTATTAACTTCCTCTCTTGTGCATTTTCAGATCTATTCGATGTTTTAGCTTCATGTATTCTATATGCCTCATCTGAAGCCAGATCAAGTGGGATCATTCCCGAAATAACTGCTATAGCTTCTAGTGATATTGTGCGATAGCCACTTGCTACTGTTAGACAACTTTGCCTTAAAAGGGAGAGAATGTTTTTTTCGAGACATACTCTTGATTGATTTTGCTCAAATAGGGGCTCCATATAGTAGTATCGACATTGTTACTCTACATAACAAAGTCCTTCTACTTTGTCTGGGTCTACCGACATTAGGCATTATTCTACTGAGAGCATTGTTTGCAACTGCTGCTTTTTTGAATGCATATTCTAGATGTGCTTTAAAATTAAGCTTATCGTCTATCATTACGCCTAAGTATTTTATTGATGTAGATGACGAAATAGTTGTTCTATTCACTTTTATTTCTAAAGATTCTTTTTTTCTCCTGCTGCTAATTAAAACTGCTTCCGTTTTATGCTCTGCTAGTTCTAAGCCAACTTTGTCTAACCAACCCTTCACTATACTGATGCAGTAGTTGGCGTCCATTTGCACTTCATCAAGGAAGCGTGCACAGACAACAATTGCAATATCATCGGCGAATCCAATAATATTGGTATCTTCGGGAATATTTAATTCTAGTACTTCATTGCACATAATATTCCAGAGTAATGAGCCCAAAACTGATCCTGGAGGTACTCCCGCTCAGGTCATTTCGTTCCTTCGTCGGTGTTATACCATAAGGTTCTATTTGTAAAATAGTCACTTGACAAAGATATTCTTCATTTCTTGGAATATTTTCGTATTGAAATTGGGCAAAATTGGTTTACATTTGACCATAGCTACTGTAAAACCTCGACTAGGCTAATTGCTTATTTGTTAATAAATGACGAATTATCAGAGTTATAATAAAATTTGGTATATAGAAATTTTTCATAAGCACTAGGCAGCATATAAAACAGCCTAAATTCCACCTAAAATCAGCTTTATTACCAAGTAATGATAAACTGTATCAGCTATGACTCTTAAATTTAACACAAATAAGCTTAATATCAATACCAGCCTGTGTGCAAAATTTCGTTACAATCGGTTACCATTTGACCATAGCTTCCAAAAAGAAAGAGAGTTTCTGTCCGTTAAATGAAAGTGCGATATCGCCTTAACAAAAAAAACTAGATGTACAAAATTTCACAATAGTATTTTTGATATCTTTAAAAAATGGGCGAAATCGGTTCATATTTAGTTAGAGCTCTCATATAACCCCGCCCCGGGAATCACATTAATGCTGAAAACTTGATTCCAATTGTAATAGCTATGACGACTTAATTTAGAACAGACTGACTTTTGGTCAGTACATCAAATTTTATGGGAATCGGTCCATATTTTTCCATAGCTTTAATATTAAAACCACTTCCGGAAACCACTAAAATGCCACAAACCAGTTAAAAGCTATAAAATTATAAACTATGACAGCTATGGTCACTAAATTTTGCATAAATAAACTTTATATAAGCACCAGTCAGTGTGTAGAGTTTTGCGACATTCGGTCACCATTTAGTTATCGTTCTTATATAAAGAGGTTTTCAATAAGACAACAAATTCAATGGCCGTGTTATCTCACGTAATAGCGATGTCAATTGGCTGCCAAGATCATGTGATTTGACACCGTTGGACTTTTTTTCTTTGGGGTTATTTGAAAGAAAAGGTGTACGTCGATAAGCCAGCAACAATTCAAAAGCTAAAAGATGAGATAATTCGGCACATTAACGGCATAAATAGAACCTCCATTATGCCTCAGGGTCATCGAAAATTTGGACCATCGGATGGAGGTGTGCCGCCGTGGTCGCGGCGCCCATTTGGCCGATATTTTGTTTCATACATAATTGAGTAATACCAATATATCATAATAAATTAAAACTACAATAATTTCCTAAATAGTTTGTGTTTTATTCAAAATCAACATCGGCCCTTGAAATTTAACCACCCGATATTTTTTGATGGTGGATGTATAAGAGTCGGTACAATCGAATATAACACCCTTACTCGTTTCAATTGTTTTTTTGTCAAGTCAATGAAAAATAATCTTAAATTCTTATATGTTATGCCTAACAGATAAGCAATCTATCTACATAAAGCGTTAAAAGACATAGTCTGGGAGGATGTGACATCACATGTTGTTATTATTCTGAAGTGAGTAATAGGCTGGTGCTGTACAAAACAATCTAACAATACCATTGCAATGGTAACAAATGTCTGCAGAATAATGAAAATTCATAAATGTCATTTTATGACATGGACGTAGTTATGGAAGTGACATGTTATTTCTGATTGTTACTTATTTTAATATATGCATCTTCACCATTACAACCGCCTTTCAAAGTTTCCATAACTACAACCAAATAATGACAACAACATAGACTCCAGTCTTAAATGCATATGTACATAGTTAATATTTACTTTTAAAATACAAGTTTTATACGGCAGATGCAGTTAATTTACATGATTAAATCACTGACGGTTGGTGTAACCATAATTATGAATAAATGTCAAAATAACCAAGCCAATGAAAACTCAGACAAACAATTGTTCAAATAGACGATTTTATTCGAAATCTGATGTTCTGAGGTCTAAAATTATTTGGTTTCTTTTGAAATATGGATAAAACCCGAAAGCAAATTTAAACTTTAAATTACACAGGGCAATAGCAAAAATATGCTCGATTAAACACTATATACATTTGATGTCTCATGGCTACCTTAGTACAAAAATGGTAAAATTTTTAAATTCTATGGAAATTTTTAAATTCTATGAAAACTACTACACCATTTTCAATTGTAATTAAGAAATTTTCAAATTGAATTGAGAAATTTTCAATTGAAATTGAGAATTTTCATTTGAAAATGAGAATTTGTAAATTGAAATTGAAATTGAGAAAATCCTAATTGGAAATGAGAAATTTTCAATTGAAATTAAGAATTTTTAAATTTAAATTGAGAATTTTTCAATTGAAATTGAGAAAAGCCCAATTGAAAATGAGGTTGATTTTTTTGATTGAAATTGAGAAATTTTCAATTGGAATTGAGAAATTTTCAATTGAAAATGAGAAATTTTCAATTGAAATTGAGAATTTTAGAATTGAAATTGAGAAAACCTAAATTGAAAATGAGTTTCAAATTCCACTTGGGGTGTTCTCAATTTCAATTGAAAAATTCTCAATTTAAATTTAAAATTTCTCACTTTCAATTGACAATTTCTCAATTTCAATTGAAAATTTCTCATTTTCAATTGAAAACTTCTCAATTTCAATTAAAAAATTCAACCTCATTTTCAATTGTGCTTTTCTCAATTTCAATTGAAAAATTCTTAATTAAATTTAAAAATTCTCAATTTCAATTGAAATTTTCTTATTTTCAATTGGGCTTTTCTCAATTTCAATTCAAAAATTCTCAATTTCAACTGAAAATTTCCAATCAGGGTTTTCTCAATTTTAATTGAAAATTTCTCATTTTTAATTGAAAATTCTCAATTTTAATTGAAAATTTCTCAATTTCAAATGAAAATTCTCAATTTCAATTGAAAATTTCTCATTTTCAATTGAAAATTCTCAATTTCAATTGAAAATTTCTCAATTTCAATTGTATATTCTCAATTTAAATTGAATATTTCTCAATTTCAATTGAAAATAGTGTAGTCCGATATTATTTAAATAAAATCAAAAAAATAAGATTTACATAGCCTTTGAGTCGTCTATATATCGCGTTTAAATCGGATCAATAGTATCAGAGTTATAATAAAAATTTAAATATATTTTTTTAAATATATTTTTTACGTAAAAATGGCCAAAATTTTTATTTTAAAAAAATCATGAAAAATAAAAAACGGTAAAAAATGTTCAGATTCATTATTCTGTCGCAAAGCCACAAATAATAGCAACAAAACGAGATATCGACCATAAAAATCGATTGATTATTTTCGAATTTATTCACAATTAAGTGAATTCACTCATTTTCACAAAATTTTTTATTTTTGCTTGATATACGTATACAGGGTTTTTAAATGTGTGAAAAAAATAGATTTTAGAATTTCAAGGAGTGCCGATCTGATTATTGTAAGATTTGGTGAGGAACTTTCACCTACAAAATTTTAGCCAAATTGGACAACGCTAACACGTGTCGCCCAGGTCCTTAAGCTGACAAATCAAGTTTATATCGGAAAAATTTTATTATTTTTAAGTTTTTGTAAAATTAACGCTATTTATTCCCCATTTTGCATAAAAGTGGATCCTGGTCCTTAGGGCAAACACAATGAGATTTTTTAATAAGCTACATATCTTTAAAATCGTTTGAACAGTTTTCGAGTTACTACAATTTGCACTGGCCATTACATGTCCTTGAGGACGAAAATTTTTGCCATTTTAACAAAAAAAATATATTTTTTTCTTAAGTTTTTTATTATAACTCCGTTACTATTGATCCGATTGAAACGCAATATATAGACGAATTAAAGACTATATAAGTCTTAATTTTTTTGATTTTTCTTTAATAATATCGGACTAGTAGTTTTTGACTTATCATTAATTATTGAAAGAAACGTCTAAAAAAATTGCAATTTAAAAAAAAAAAAAAAAAAATTATAAAAATCTATCCATAGAATTTCAAAATTTTAGCATTTTTGTACATCCAAATTGTATAGTGGTTTTAAGAGCACATGAATTTTTTTTTTATTTTGTTGTTCTGTGTTATAATTCAAAATTTTTACACCAATATAATTACCTCTATATAAATAAAATAACAAACACAAGCTCTTTACCAGTAAAATAGAAAACTTTTTTCTATTTGCAACTCCTAGAGGTGGCAACAACAATGCACATTTTTAAACAACATGAACTTTTTTTTAACAAAGTCTACCTGATATCCGCCACATTTTCGCTGTAAAATATGTAAAAAGTTGACAACAAAAAAGGTGTTTTTCTTGACACACAGCAACAGTAACAAAGATATCAGAAACAACAGTGTTATGGCACATTGTCAAGAAACTACATGGAAAAAAGTAATAAAAGTTGAAGTAATGTTACAACAAATATTTAATAATAAAGAAGAAGTTTTCGCATAACACTTGTCGTCTGTCTGACATCGATATATAAATATTTGAAGCAACAAAAGTTTGCAGATGTTTAACATAAATAGAACAGTAAACCTACACATATACAAAATATTTTAAGGTATAATTAAATGCATATAAAAGAAGATCGATATTGTGTCCCAATTAATAGAAATTCTATATATATTTTTATCAAATATAAACTAACTAGTGTACACAAAACCATAGATTCCATTCCCAGAAAATTCTTGATTAACATGGAAACCATTATTACTTGTTTTAAATTGGTACATTTTGTTTTGCAAATTTACAAAACAAGTATTTTCTAAACTGTTACCTTGTTTGTGTTTATTGTCTGGGTAAACGCTACATGTAAATAAACCTTATGTGTATGCAAAGGAAAGTTTTTGATGTCTTTTGCTGCCAGTTTCCGCTTCCGCTAAGCTATTTTTATGACACCTTTATACATATGCAAAGTGAAATCTTTTGGAGATATAAACTTTTGAGTCTGTTACAAAAAATGTTGCTTTTTAGTTCTTGTTGTCTGACGGTTTTTTTTTTTTGATCTTACTAGTAGTAGTGTGTACTATTTAGTAGTGTGATTTCTTTAAACTAAATGTTAAACTCAAAATAATACCAAACAATTTCAACTAAGCAGAAAATTTATTATTTCTGACAACACTACTCCACAAAATGAAACTTTTTGCGTTACAATTCACGACCACTATATTTTTTTATTTATTGTGGTTCCCTAATTATAGAAACGGTCGAGATTTAAAATTCTATTTATACATTATTTTTAATTTTTTTTTTTTTTTATAAAATTTGCCATTTTTCAAGATTCTGGTCCATTATTTATATATTTATTACATTTATTACATATTTAAAACGTATTGTTCGGTTTTGTTGAAAAATATAGAATAGAATAACAAATACTTTTTTTATGAATTTTTGAAAAATACAAATTTATTGATTTTGCAAAAAAAAATTTCCACAGAAAATTCTTTTATCAAACATTTTTTTATCAAAAATATTTCTATAGAAAACTTTTCTATCAAAAATTTTTCATAAACAATTTTTTTATCAAAAATGTTTCTATAGAAAATTTTTATTAAAATTTTTTTCTATAGAAAATTTCTATCAAAAATTTTCTATAGAAAACTTCTATCAAAAATGTTTCTATAGAAAACTTCTATCAAAAATTTTGCTATAGAAAATTTTTCTATCAAAAATTTTTCTATAGAAAATTTTTGTATCAAAACTTTTTCTACAGAAAATTTTTGTATCAAAAGTGTTTTGATAGAAAATTTTGTTATCAAAAATTTTTCGATAGAAAATTTTTTTTATCAAAAATTTTTCTATAAACAATTTTTTTATCAAAAATTTTCTTATCAAAAATGTTTTTATAGAAAATTTTTTTATTAAAATTTTTTTATAGAAAATTTTTCTATAGAAAATTTTTCTATCAAAAATTTTTGTATCAAAAATTTTTCTATAGAAAATTTTTGTATCAAAAATTTTTCTATAGAAAATTTTTGTATCAAAAATTTTTTTATAGAAAATTTTTGTATCAAAAATGTTTCTATAGAAAATTTTTGTATCAAAAGTGTTTCGATAGAAAATTTTGTTTTCAAAAATTTTTCGATAAACAATTTTTTTATCAAAAATTTTTCAATAAAATTTTTTTTTATAACAAATTTTTCTATAAACAATTTTTTTATCAAAAATTTTTTTTATCAAAAATGTTTCTATAGAAAAATATTTTTTTATTAAAATTTTTTTCTATAGAAAATTTCTATCAAAAATTTTTCTATCGAAAATTTCTATCAAAAAATTTTTTGTAGATAATTTTTCTATCAACAATTTTTCTATCAAAAATTTTTGTATCAATAATTTTTCTATAAAAATTTATTATATCAAAAATTTTTCTATCAAAAATCTTCTATACAAAATTTTTCTATGAAAAATGTTTCTATAGATAATTTTTCTATCAAAAATTTTTTTATAGATAATTTTTCTATCAAAAATTTTTCTATAGAAAATTTTTCTATCAAAAGTTTTTCTATAGAAAATTTTTCTAGCAAAAATTGTTCTATAGAAAGTATTTCTATCAATGGTTTTTCTATAGAAAATATTTTTATCAAAAATCTTTCTATTGAAAATTTTTTATCAAAAATTTTTCTATAGAAAGTTTTTCTATCAAAAAAGTATCTATAGTAAATTTTTTTATCAAAAATTTTTCTATAAAAAATCTTTCTACAAAAAATTTTTTTATCAAAAATTTTTTTTTGGAATTTTTTTTTATAAAAAATTTTACTATCAAAAAATTTTTTATAGAAAATTTTTTAACAAAATTTTTTTCACAGAATATTTTTTTATCAAAAATTTTCGATTGAACATTTTTTATCACAAATGTTTTTATAGAATAATTTTTTATCAAAAATTTTTCTATAGAAAATTTTTTTATCAAAAATTTTTCTATAGAACATTTTTTATCAAAAATTTTCTATGGAATATTTTTCATCCAAAATTTTTTTATAGAACAATTTTTTATCAAAAATTTTCCATAGAAAATTTTCTTATTAAAAATTACTAAAAAAAAAACTAAAATTTTTCTATCAAAAATTTTTCTAACTAAAATTTTTCTATCAAAAATTTTTCTATAAAAAATATTTATATTAAAAATTTTTCCATGAAAAATTTTTCTATTAAATATTTTTCTATAGAAAATTTTTGTATACAAAATTTTTCTATAGATAATTTTTCTATCAAAAATTTTTCTATAGATAATTTTTCTATCAAAAATTTTTTTATAGAACATTTTTCTATCAAAAATTTTTCTATAAAAAATTTTTCTATAAAAATTTTTTTTACAAAAATTTTCTATGGAAAATTTTTTTGTCAAAAATTTTTCAATTAAAAATTTTTCTATAGAAAATTTGTCTGTCAAAAATTTTTCTATAGAAAATTTCTCTATCGAAAATGTTCCTATAGAAATTTTTCTTTAGAAAATTTTTCCAACAAAAATTTTTCTATGGAAAATTTTTCTATCAAACATTTTTCTATAGAAAATTTTTATCAAAATTTTTTCTATAGAAAATTTTTTATGATACATTTTTCTATTACAATTTTTTTTTTGTAGTAAATTGTTCTATCAAAAATTCCAAAATTAATCGAAAATTTGCTTATAGAAAATGTTTCTATTAAAAATTTTTCTATAAAAAATTTTTTTTTAGAAAATTTTTTTTATCAAAATTTTGTTTACAGAATATTTTTTATCAAAAATTTTCAATAGAAAACTGTCTTATCAAAAATTTTCTATACAAAATTTTTCTACAGAACATTTTTCGATCAACAATTTTCTATCAAAAAACTTTTCTATCAAAAATTTTTTATACAAAAATTTTCTATAGACAATTTTTCTATCAAAAATTTTGTTATGAAATGTTTATTAAAAATTTTCTATTAAAGATTTTTCTATAGAACATTTTTCGATCAAAAATTTGTCTGTCAAAAAGTTTTGTATAGAAAATTGTTTTGTCAAAATTTTTTCTATAGAAATTTTTTTATCAAAAATTTTCCTATAGAAGATTTTTCTATAAAAATTTTAAATATTTTTATATCAAATATTTTTCTTTAGAAATTTTTTTTTTCAAAAATTTTTCTATAGAAAACTTTTGTATTAAAAATTTTTCTACAAAAAATTTTTCTTTTAAACATTTTTCTACAGAAAAATATTTCTATCGAGAATTTTTCTATAGAAAAACATTTTTATCGAATTTTTTTTTTTGAATTGGAATTCGATCAAAGACGATTGTAAAATGCGATTTTGCTTGACGAAGTCAATTTTCTTTGGGTAAATGGTAAAAAGATGACCTTATATCTCAGATCTTATATCAAATCTTATATACATCAAAGTTCATTTTCAGGTGGTAACTCTAAAGTCTATTTCCATTTGAGTATAAAATATTTATGGGTTTATAAAATATTTGTACAATTTTCACCTTTTTATTACAGGTAATAGTTATTTCTGAAAATATGTCTGTGGCACTAACATTTTAAAAATGTAATTGTGTGCAAATAATTTTTGCATAAAAAAGTAGAAAGCGGAAAACATATTTGCTGGTGTATATATGAATGTATGTATATTAAAAATTCTAAGCTTTTAAAAATGTATACAAAAATATAAAAGTGTGTAAATACAAATACGTTTTATTTAAATTAAAAAAATATGTTTTCATCTTTAATACGATATTTTCAAGTTTTTTCGATTATAAAAGAATTTATGTGTTACAGATGTTAAGTCTAATGAAAACTTTTTATTATTTAAAAAAAACTAAATACTTGTGATGAAGGTTATAAACTTTTATTTATTTATACACATTTTAAAAAAATGTTCTTTTTTTTAATTTAAGTTAATCTTAGCATTTTCACTTTATGTTCAAAAACTTAAAAAATCTAAGGATGTGAAAGGTTACTTTAGTTCACCAAATAACCTTCACCACAAATTTCAAATATCTTTTCTTTTCACATAACGTCATATATTTTATAAATTTTGTCATCATACAGACATTTTCTAATGACTTTCATAAATAGACATTTCAGCCAAAGCGTGAACTACTGTGAAATGTGGACCGATTTTCTCGAAATATTGAATTTTTAGAGTTTGTGCAGTTTATGCTAAAAAAATCACTCAATACACTCCTATGAATGAACTTTACAGTAAAACAGAAGTTTAGTAAAAAACAAGTAAGAGTGTTATATTCGGCTGTGCCGAATATTATATACCCACCATCAAGTTGTGTTAAATTCAGAAACAGTAATTTAAAATCTGGACCAAAACTGAAAAAATCGCTAAGCTAATTGGTATTGTTTGTAAAACCTTTGGACTAAATTCGGTTGCCGTAGTTTTATAGTTCAACATTTAAAAATATTTTAGTGGTTTCCCCAGTATTTACTTTGATCAAAATTCGGTCTCATAACCGGGTATAGTTTTACATTAATAAGTTGTTAAATACTTTTCGTTGTGCTTAATATGTAGTTAGGCTAAACACGTTAATAGTAATATGACAGGTCAATATATTTCGTTAGGAGTTCCTAATGCATTCATCATATATAAAGTCTGGGCTGAACATTGATTGATGACTATCTAATTTCATAGGTGCAATCTTAATATAATGAATGTACCTCCAAATATTTTTGATTCTAGATATAAAAAAGGGGATGTTATATATATAAGAATTATAGCCAAATGTTGACCGATTGTAAAAAAATTTTACACACTGGCTGATATATATATAGAGCTTATTATTGCAAAATTTAGCTATCATAGTTTCTAATTTAATAGCTTTTAACTGGCCTTTGCTAAAATTTTTGGTTTCCGTGAGTGTTTTTTATATGAACGCTAAAGTCAAATATGGACTGATTCCTATAAAATTTGATAAACTGATCAAAAATTGCATAAAACTTCCCTATTTTAAATTTATTCGTCATAGCTTTTAGAATTGTATTTAATTTATCAGCATTAATGTGTTTCCCGGGGCGGGGTTATATGGGAGCTCTAACTAAATTTGAACCGATTTTGTCCATTTTCAACACACATCCAAAATACTTTTGTAAAGTTTTGTCCCTCTAGCTCTTTTCGTTAAGGCGCTATCGTGCTTTTATCTGACGGAAAGGTGGACATAAACAACCTTTTCTTTATGTATTTTTGTGTTTCCATAAGTTTTTTATATGGGAGCTATGGACAAATGTTAACCGATTGTGTAAAAATTTTGCACACTGGCTGGCATTGACATAAGACTTTCTGGTGCCTAATTTGGTCTTAGTAGCTTTTGTAGTTAAGGAGCTATCACGATTTTATCTGACGGACAGACGGACATAAATCCCCTTTTCTTTTTGAATTTTTGTGTTTTCGTAAGTTTTTTATATGGGAGCTAGGTCAAATGGTGACCGATTGCGACAAAATTTTGCATACTGGCTGGCATTGATATAAGACTTTCTTGTACTAAATTTGGTGGTTATATTTGTTATACTTTTAGATATATTAGCATTTAAGTGTATTTTAGGTGAAATTTAGGCTGTTTTCGTAAGTTTTTTGTATGGGAGCTATGGCTAAATTTGAACCGATTTTGATGAAATTTTACACGCTGTCTAGGGCTAATGTAAAACTTCTATATACCAAATTTTATCATCACAGCTGCTATAATTTGTCATTTATTAACAAATAAGCGATTACCCTAGACGAGGTTATACGGGAGCTATGGTCAAATGTGAACCGATTTTGCCCAATTTCAATACAAAAATTTTCTCAGAGATAGAGAATATTTTACTAAGTTTCAGTGAGCTAGCTCATTTCGTTTAGGCGTTATCGTGATTTCAACAGACAGACAGTCGGACGCTCAATCGTCTTAGAATTTCATAAGGATTCAGAATATATATAGTTTTTGATTTTTGAGCCAATATTAAGGAAATTACAAACGGAATGACAGTCTCAATATACCCAGCATTCTTTTTGATGGTGGATATAAAAAGTTCCCAAAAAATTAAGTTACAAATTTCAAAGCTTATTTTAAAAAAACATAAAATTCCAATTTTCCCATTTAATTGAGTTTCCGAAAAAAATTAATGAAATTTTGCTTTCAATTTAACTTTATGAGTTTTGCTCTAATTGGTTTAATAGCCTGGCCAGAGCTACAGTATCAAGTTGATATTAATTATTCATTTAGGAAATGATTTTTAATATTGGTCATGTTTCTTCTGTCCTATGAAAAGTCTCCCTTATTTGTGAATTTTTATTTGTACACTCAAAAAATTTGTTTAGGTTACTTTAGCGAAATTTTGAGTATAATATAGAAAATTAAAAAAAAAACAATAAAATTTTAAAAAAGTTGTTATATTATCGGTGAAGTAGAGAGTCCGCTCGCAATGGTCCGGTATATAGTAGACGCCGTACAGAAAACGCAATAAAGATTGCAAAATTTACCTGTTTTACCTCAATTCATACTTTTGTAAATAATTTTTTTTATTACTTTTAACTTCACCTAAAACTTAACAATTTAAAAAGTAACTGTTATAATTTTCTGAGTTTACGCATACATACATCTCTTAAAATATATACATTGCGCACATTGACCTAAATACTACATCCATAAAAAACACATGAATTTCCCTTACACTTAACAGAAAGGAGACGGAAATATGCAAAATTATGTAACTAAAATTTAAAAAAGAAAGGAAACAAAAATAAGAAATATGACGGTGTTTGTTCTTTGAGAAAGTGGTGAAAAAATGCCACTCTTTTTGTTAAAATGCCTTTTTAAGGGAATCTGTTTATTAAGGTTATTCTTCCCTTCTCTGTCTTTTTTTTTTCTTTCTAAATAGACAATTAGTTTTTTCTAAAATTTTTCTATAGAAAAATTTTTTTATCAAAAATTTTTTTATATCATCATTAATTTTATTGTAAAAATTTTTTTTTTTGTTTCAAAAATTTTTCTAAAGAAATTTTTTTTTCAAAAATTTTTATATAGAAAATTTTTTAAGAAAAAAAGTCAAAGTCTTTCTATAGAAAATTTTTTATTAAAAATTTTTTGAAAAATATTTTTATCAAAAATGTTTCTATAGCAATTTTTTGTTATCAAATATTTTTCTATACACATTTTTTTTATAAAAAATTTTTCAAAAAGAAGTGTATTTGCATTTGATCCCAAACCTGTTACATTTATTTATTAATGTAACAGATCAATTTATTGATAAAAAGCCAAAAAATGTTTGCGGAGAAACCAAATTCCTCGACGCGTTTCGATGGATGGTTAAGCCATCTCTTCAGGAGGATTATCCCCAATTTAGACAGATCGAAAACCTCGCATTATTACTGGGGATAATCCTCCTGAAGAGATGGCTTAACCAACCATCGAAACGAGTCGAGGAATTTGGTTTCTCCGCAAACATTTTTTGGCTTTTTATCAATAAATTGATCTGTTACATTAATAAATAAATGTAACAGGTTTGGGATCAAATGCAAATACACTTCTTTTCGAATAATATTTACATCCCGACTAATTTGTTATTTTTTAAAAAAAAATTTTTCTATATAAAATTTTTTAAAAAAAAAAATTTCTATATAAAATTTTTTTATTAAAAATTTTTCTATAGAAAACTTTTTTATCAAATATTTTTCTATAGAAAATTTTTTTTCAAAAATTTTTCCAGAGAAAAAATTTTTATCAAAAATTTTTGTATAGAAAATTTTTTTATCAAAAATTTTACTATAGAAAAGTTTTTTATCAAAATTTTTTTCTAAAGAAATTTTTTTATCAAAAATTTTTCTATAGACAATTTTTTAATCAAAAACTTTGCTACAGAAAATTTTTAATCAAAAATATTTCTATATAAATTTTTTTTAAATCAGACATTATTCTATAAAAAATTTTTTTATTTAAATATTTTCCTGCAGAAAATTTTTTTATCAAAATTTTTTCTAAAGAAAATTTTTTTATCAAAAATTTTTTATAGACAATTTTTTAATCAAAAACTTTGTTACAAAAAATTTTTTATAAAAAATTTCATCTAAAGTATTTATATCTAAAATTTGTTTTTTAAAAATTTTTCTATAGATAATATTTTTATCAAAAATTTTTCGATCAAAAATTTTCTTATATTGAACATTAATCTATAAATTTTTTTTACACCTAAAATTTTTCTATAGTTTTTTTTCTTTTTATAGAAAATTTGCTTATCCAAGATTTTTCTATCGACACTTTTTTAATCAAAAACTTTGCTATAGAAATTTTTTTTATTAAAAATTTTTCTAAAGAAAATTTGTTTATCAAAAATTTTTCAATAGAAAATTCGTTCTTCAAAAATTTTTGTATTGAAAATTTGTTAAAAAATTAGGTTTATTCAGCCTTGAGTTCATTTTAAATTTTCAAATTATTAATTTGAAAGTAATATTGTGGAGAAAAACTATTTTTGAAAGCGGTTTATTGGATTGCAATTTCTGTCCCGCCGAAGGACGTCATTTGCACTTAGCACCCTCGACCACAGTCGAGTTGTTAAATTGCAGAGATAATCATCAATTTAACTCATTGAGTTTGATCGAACATAACTACGTTTAATTGATTGTGTATTCTCCTATTACTTGTTTTTCAAAAAATTTTGTATAGATCATATTTTTATAAAAATTTTTTATATCAAAAATTTGTATATAGAAAATTTTGTTATATCAAACATTATCCTATACAAATTTTTTTTATATCATAAATTTTTCTATCCAAAATTTTTTTATCAAAAATTTTCTTAAAGAAAATATTTTTAAAAAGAAGAGTATTCTCATTTGATCCCAAATCTGTTACATTTATTTATTAATGTAACAGACCAATTTATTGATAAAAAGCTAAAAAATGTTTGCGGAGAAACCAAATTCCTCGACGCGTTTCGATGGTTGGTTAAGCCATCTCTTCAGGAGGATTATCCCCAATTTAGACAGATCGAAAACCTCGCATTATTACCAAATTTACAAACAAAACTTTTCAGAATTATGTTCATAAACCAAAAGTAAAAGCGTAGATTATCGACTTAACAAAAACAAACATTTTTCAGTTTTAATAAATAAATATAACAGATTTGGGATCAAATGCGAATACTCTTCTTATTGAATAATATTTACATCCCGACTATTTTGTTATTTTTGGAAGATCAAAAATTTATCAAAAATTTTTCTATAGAAAATTTGTATCAAAAATTTTATGATAAAAAAATTTCTATAGAACCTTTTTTGATATAAAAATTTTCTATAGAAAAATTTTTGATAAAAAAAAACTCAATAGAAAAAAAAAAATTTTTCTATAGAAAAATTTTTGATAAAAAAATTTTCTATAGAAAAATTTTTGATAAAAAAATTTTTTATAGAAAAATTTTTGATAAAAAAATTTTCTATAGAAAAATTTTTGATAAAAAAATTTTCTATAGAAAAATTAAAAAAAAAAAAATTTGATAAAAAAATTTTCTATAGAAAAATTTTCGATAAAAATTTTCTATAGAAAAATTTTTGATAAAAAAATTTTCTATTAAAAAACTTTTGATAAAAAAATTTTCTATAGAAAAATTTTTGATAAAACAATTTTCTATAGAAAAATTTTTGATAAAAAAATTTTCTATAGAAAAATTTTTGATAAAAAAAATTTTCTATAGAAAAATTTTTGATAAAAAAATTTTCTATAGAAACATTTTTGATAAACAAATTTTCTATCGAAACATTTCTGAGAAAAAAATTTTCTATGGAAAAATTTCTGATAAACAGATTTTTCATAGAAAAATTTTTAATAAAAAAATTTTTTTAGAACAATTTTTGATAAAAGGTTTTCTATAGAAACATTTATGATAAAAAAAATTTATAAAGAAAAATTTTTAATAAAAAAATTTTTGATAAAAATTTTCTATAGAAAAATTTTTGATAAAAAAGTTTTCTATAGAAAAATATTCTATAAAAAAATTTTCTATAGAAAAATTTTTGATGAAATAAATTTTTAATTAAAAAATTTTCTTTAGAAAAATTTTTGACAAAAAATTTTCTTTAGAAAAATTTTTGACAAAAAATTTTCTTTAGAAAAAAGTGACAAAAAATTTTCTATTGAAAAAATTTCTGATAAAAAAATTTTATGTAGAAAAATTTTTGATAAAAAGACACAACAATTTTGATTAAAAATATTTAAAAAAATGGACTAGAAACATTTTCTTTTTAGAACGTTTGAACTACACATTAAAAAAAACCTATTGTAATTAAAATTATAACAAAAGGCAACTCTGCCGAATATTTTTTTTTTTTGTTACGTTCTCCAGTGCTTTTAATACTCATTTTCACGAGTTTCATTAATGATCGTGATATATATGAAAATTATAAAAGGTATTCGGCTTCCGGTGGTATGGTCTGCCTTCGCCAGCATATAACCGATATATCTTTTTTGCTTTAACCCTGGGTGGTTACTGTTCGTCAAATGAACGAAGCTCATATACTCCTTATTATGTAACTTTTTTATGTTCGACCAACTTAGTTGATAACAATATTAGTTGGTAATAAAAGCTGACTTTTCAATGTTTCTAGTCGTCGTATGTGTGGTTAACACAAATTTGAATTTTGTGTCCGATGCATAAAATAATTTTAAAATATACCACTAATTGTAAAAACAAAAAACAGAATTCAAATATAAATCGAATTTTAAGAAAGAATTGAAATGTTTAATATCCCAGCAAAACTTTGGTAATGGCAAGTACTCTGATAACTGGTTACCTTGTAACGACTACAACATACCATTCGAATAAATAATAAGTTATTACAGAAGTACTTATTTGTAATTAAGATGGTAATTTAAACTGAATGGCCCCGGTTCAAATCCCACCAAGGGCAACAATTTTTTTTAGTTTTTTTTTTTATTAAAAGAGTCTTTTTAAATGATTTTTGGATTTTAAGAACTTAAATATTATCTTCTGTAAAAAAACATTTGTAAAACTAACTCACGTTAATGAAAAAATACCATCACGAGTCAATTTTGATTATGTAGGGGATGTTGAATACCAAACACGATTCTAATTGGTCTTAACTTGGTAAGCCCACCTTATCTGGGTCATCCTTCATCTCAATTGTGGACACACACCTCCTCATGGTATCACCCGGGGAGCTAGTTTAACACCCATTAATATTGTGAGTTAACATGTTCCGAGAATTGTCCCATAAGATCGATAAAAATGGGTTAGGATTACGGGCTAGTAACCCTCTCTTGAAAAAAAATACAATGAAGAGGATAAAATTAGAATTGAAATGTCCCACTACCTAATGTTAGAGGAGGATGTCCGAAACTTCGATAGAAAGACCAAGTAGAGGAACATTTTTCAAAGCTTGGCCTATAAAATTGGAGAATATTCGCACAAGATCGAAATTCATGGAATTCTAAAATATTCTCGGACTTTGACCTTAACAGGATGTAACATTTATGTAAGTAAGAGTCAATCTTATGTAAAAACTTATACAAAAAAGAAGATTTAAATTGTTTAAGTTTTAAAATAATTTTAAAAAAGTTTTAAAATAATTACAAAAAATCGTATAAAAATATTTTTCCAAAAATTACAACAAAGCAAAAAAAAAAAGCAGGGAAAAACAAAGTTATTTTCACATGATTTTGGATCTAAAAATAAAAATTGTTTATATTAATTTTAAGCTGCTAAGTTTTCAACATATGAAGTAGCTCAGTGGAAGAGTCTCTGCCTAGCAGTCGGAGGGTCTGGGTTCGAGCCCCCCATGGGATCATAAAAAAAATTTTGTATTTCGTTTAAAAATATATGTTTTTAATAAAACAACAACAAAAAAGTTGTTGCTATTGTTGTTGTTGCTTTCAAATTGCTTACCCAAGTCATTACTTTTCTGCAATTGGTAAGTACTTGCCTCCAATGACATCCCCATGTTAATGTAATGACTTAAACAGCGAATGAGTAAGTAGTTCGTGTTCAATAGTTTAACTGTTTAACTCATTATTTGGTAATGAAAAGTTTTACTGGGATTATATTAAATTTTTTTTCAATTGTTTGTGTAAAATGCTTTATTAGAAATATTTTCGTTTTATTTGAACTTTAAAATTCGCCGATTCGACGAAGAGTAGCCTTAATGTACAAAAATGAAGAGTAACCATCTAAAGTTAAGTATAATAAATTGTGGGGATTATATTTACATTTCAACCAACCTTGCCATATTTTAAATAATGTTGTTAGTTATTACTATTAACATTTTTGTGTGTATTTACTCCTGTGTCACATTTTATTTTGTTGGTCTTAAAATGTATGACCTTAGCACTATTGGTCTATGCCAACCAGATAATCCTGCTTACTGTCGTTGTCGCTGTTATCCTTATGGCAAATTTTATTTTGTTTTTTTTTTTAATATTTTATGCTGTCGTTTTAATAATAGAAGATCTAATTTCCTCTAAGCTGTTTTGTGGTTACATAAAGATTATATTTAACAAATGTTTTTAGGCCATGAATTAAAACACCAGAAAATATTATATTGTTCAAGAACACAAAACAATAGAAAGAAAATAGTGTAAAATTACAGAAAATTCCTCGAGGTTGGTTGAGTGAAATGTATATAATTTATGCTAAGTATTTTATTTTGAGATAAAACTTACAATGTTCAGTAGATATTGTTAGAATTTAAAACCTAAAATAAATGAAAATTAATAATTAGTATTGCTTAAGTCATTCTGAGTTTGAATCTAAGCTACTCAAGGATTGGTTATTTTGCTAATTCAAGATTTACTGGGATATAACGTAAATTTGCTTAAGTCTCTAAAATTATTTATTCAAATACATACTAAACAAAATTGTTTGTGAATTTTTGTAATCCCTTAAAATTTGTACAGATAAACCCTTAATTATTTACTTTCATTTTTCTTTAAGTAAATATTTATTTTTTGTTACAACTTTTTAATTATATTAAATTGCCAGCTGAGTTTTAAATATTTTTCGGGTTTTATTTTCGTATTTTATTTTCAATTTCTCTTTAAACTTTCTTTTATACAATTCAAGTCAATGGCTAGTCAAGTAATTTGTTTAGTCTTTCTTTTCCAGCTTGAGATTTCTTGAAGTTATGTAAAGCGTAAGGATAGTTATTCATTGTTTTTAAGACAAATGTTCACAATTTTATAGTAAATTTCTTTCTGGCCAATGTTATGACTTGTATAAAGCACTTTATTTCCTTTCTCCGTTATACACTTAACATTTAACTAATTTCTTTCTTATTTGATTAATTCAAAATTTTTAGAATATAATATTATTGAAAGTAACATTAAACTTTGAGTTGTATTATTTTCATAACTCGGTAAAACGTCAGTTGAAGTTCAAAGAAAAGAAAACAAAGGAATATTTTTTATGTTTACTCCAATATATATTGTTCAGATAACCATACTTGTATGGTAGCTACAATCAAATATAAAGGGTGGTTAAATTGTAAGGGCCGATGTTGAATGTGAACCACACCTAAACGCCAAGTTTTTTTCCGAATTTTATTTGACATTTCTCTATTTCAGACTTACTCAATTTGAACCATAGAAAGATACATAATTCAACAACGTGTTAAAGTTATCCAGACTTATTATGAAAATGGGAGTTCAAATCAAAATGCATATCGTGCACTTCGTGATTTTTTTGGTCAATTTGATCGTCCAAATGTGCGTACAATCGCAAAAATCGTGGAAAAATTCGAGCAAACCGGGTCTGTAGAAGATGTGAGAACACCAGTGCATGCTCGTACTGCAGAAAATATTGCTGGTGTTCGCGATAGTGTGGCTGAAGAGTCGTCCACCTCAACTCGTCGTCGTGCCCAACAATTGCACCTCTCACGCTCGTCGTTGATGAAAATTATGCATAAAGACTTGCATTTACACGCTTACAAGGTGGAATTGACTCAAGAACTAAAGCCTCTTGACCATTCCAAACGTCGTGAATGGACAGAATGGTGGCAAGAAATGGCAACAGTGGATGTTCAATTTTCGAAGAAAATCATCTTCAGTGATGAGGCACATTTTCACCTCAGCGGATTCGTCAATAAACAGAATTGCCTCTTGGGCGAATGAGAATCCAAGAGTGATTGTCGAAAAACCAATGCACCCACAAAGAGTGACTGTTTGGTGCGGTTTATGGGCTGGCGGCATCATCTGGCCGTATTTTTTCCAAAATGAGGCCGGTCAGGCAGTTACTGTGAATGGTGTTCGCTATCGTGAGATGATAACGAACTTTTTATGGCCCGAATTGGAAGATATGAATGTGGACGATATGTGGTTTCAGCAGGACGGTGCCACTTGCCACACAGCTAACGAAACAATGGCTTTTTTGCGCAACAAATTCAATGGCCGTGTTATCTCACGTAATGGCGATGTCAATTGGCCGCCAAGATCATGTGATTTGACACCGTTGGACTTTTTTCTTTGGGGTTATTTGAAAGAAAAGGTGTACGTCGATAAGCCAGCAACAATTCAAGAGCTAAAGGATGAGCTAATTCGGCACATTAACGGCATAGAACCTCCATTATGCCTCAGGGTCATCGAAAATTTGGACCATCTGATGGAGGTGTGCCGCCGTGGTCGCGGCTCCTATTTGGCCGATATTTTGTTCCATACATAATTGAGTATATCATAATAAAATAAAACTACAATAATTTCCTAAATAGTTTATGTTTTATTCAAAATCAACATCGGCCCTTGAAATTTAACCACCCGATAGATCGATTTCAATAAAATTTGGAACAGTGAATTTTGTTTATAAGTTTGATAAAAAATATACTTCATTTTGTGACCATAATCTTAATTCCGGGAAAATAGACATATGGAGGGTACCTTTTAAAAAATTGTCCAACTGACAAAAACGCATGTCTGAAACGAATTACATTAATAAACAAGTAAGAGTGTTATATTCGGCTGTGCCGAAATCTTGTATACCCACCATCAAGTTGTGTCAAATTAAGAAACATATCTCATATATCTACAAGGGTGCAGCTAATTCAAATCTGGACCTAAACTAAAAAATCGCTAAGCTAATTGGTATTGTTGGTAAAACCTTTGGATTAAAATCGGTTGCCGTAGCTTTATAGTTCAACATTTAAAAATATTTTAGTGATTTCCCAGGTATTTACTTTGATCAAAATTCTGTCTCATAACCGGGTATAGTTTTACATTAATAAGTTGTTAAATACTTTTCGTTGTGCTTAATATGTAGTAAGGCTAAACACGTTAATAGTAATACGGCAGGTCCATATATTTCCTTAGGAGTTGCTAATGCATTCATCATATATAAAGTCTGGGCTGAACATTGATTGTTGCCAATCTAATTTCATAGGTGCAATCTTAATATAATGAATGTACCTCCAAATATAAAATATAAAAAGGGGATGTTATACATATAAAAATTATAGCCAAATGTTGACCGATTGTCACACTGGCTGGTTTATAAATAGAGCTTATTCTTGCAAAATTTAATGGCCATAGCTATCTTAGTTTCTAATTTAATAGCTTTTAACTGGCCTTTGCTACAATTTTTGGTTTCCGTGAGTGTTTTTTATATGAAAACTAAAGTCAAATATGGACTGATTCCTATAAGATTTGATAAACTGATCAAAAATTGCATAAAACTTCCCTATTTTAAATTTAATCGTCATAGGTATTACAGTTCTATTCAATTTATCAGCATTAATGTGTTTCCCGGGTCGGGGTTATATGGGAGCTCTAACTAAATTTAAACCGATTTTGTCCATTTTCAACATACATGTTTTTCAAGATATCCAAAATACTTTTGAAAAATTTTGTTCCTCTAGCTCTTTTCGTTAAGGCGCTATCGTGCTTTTATCTGACGGACAGACGGACATAAACAACCTTTTCTTTATGTATTTTTGTGTTTCCATAAGTTTTTTATATGAGAGCTATGGTCAAATGGTGACCGATTGCGACAAAATTTTGCACACTGGCTGACATTGACATAAGACTTTCTTGTGCCTAATTTAGTCTTAGTAGCTCTTGTAGTTAAGGAGCTATTACGATTTTATCTGACGGACAGACGGACATAAATCCTCTTTTCTTTTTGAATTTTTGTGTTTTCGTAAGTTTTTTATATGGAAGCTGGGTCAAATGGTGACCGATTGCAACAAAATTTTGCACACTGGCTGGCATTGATATAAGACTTTCTTGTGCAAAATTTAGTGGTTATATCTGTTATACTTTTAGTTTTATTGGCATTTAAGTGTATTTTAGGTGAAATTTAGGCTGTTTTCGTAAGTTTTTTGTATGGGAGCTATGGCTAAATGTAAACCGATTTTGATGAAATTTTATACGCTGCCTAGGGCTAATGTAAAACTTCTATATACCAAATTTCATCAGCATAGCTGCTATTTATTGGTATTTAAGCGTATTTTAGGTGAAATTTAGGCTGTTTTCGTAAGTTTTTTGTATGGGAGCTATGGCTAAATGTGAACCGATTTTGATGAAATTTTATGCGCTGCCTAGTGCTAATGTAAAACTTCTATATACCAAATTTTATCAGCATAGCTGCTATAATTTGTCATTTATTAACAAATAAATGATTAGCCTAGACGAGGTTATACGGGAGCTACGGTCAAATGTGAACCGATTTTGCCCAATTTCAATACCAAAATTTTCTCAGAGATGAAGAATATTTTTGCTAAGTTTCAGTGAGCTAGCTCCTTTCGTTTAGGCGTTATCGTGATTTCCACAGACAGACGGACAGGCAGACCTAGGCAGCGTGTAAAATTTCATCAAAATTGGTTTACATTTAGCCATAACTCCCATATAAAAAAACTTACGGAAACAGCCTAAATTCCACATGAAATTCACTTAGATGCCAATAAATGATAAACTGTAATAAACCATATAAAAAAACTTACGGAAACAGCCTAAATTCCACATGAAATTCACTTAGATGCCAATAAATGATAAACTGTAATAGCTTTGGTCACTAAATTTCGCACAAGGAAGTCTTATGTGAATGCCAGCCAGTATGCAAAATTTTGTCACAATCGGTCACCATCTCACCATAGCTTTTATTGGCATTTAAGTGTATTTTAGGTGAAATTTAGGCTGTTTTCGTAAGTTTTTTGTATGGGAGCTATGGCTAAATGTAAACCGATTTTGATGAAATTTTATACGCTGCCTAGGGCTAATGTAAAACTTCTATATACCAAATTTCATCAGCATAGCTGCTATTTATTGGTATTTAAGCGTATTTTAGGTGAAATTTAGGCTGTTTTCGTAAGTTTTTTGTATGGGAGCTATGGCTAAATGTGAACCGATTTTGATGAAATTTTATGCGCTGCCTAGTGCTAATGTAAAACTTCTATATACCAAATTTTATCAGCATAGCTGCTATAATTTGTCATTTATTAACAAATAAATGATTAGCCTAGACGAGGTTATACGGGAGCTACGGTCAAATGTGAACCGATTTTGCCCAATTTCAATACCAAAATTTTCTCAGAGATGAAGAATATTTTTGCTAAGTTTCAGTGAGCTAGCTCCTTTCGTTTAGGCGTTATCGTGATTTCCACAGACAGACGGACAGGCAGACCTAGGCAGCGTGTAAAATTTCATCAAAATTGGTTTACATTTAGCCATAACTCCCATATAAAAAAACTTACGGAAACAGCCTAAATTCCACATGAAATTCACTTAGATGCCAATAAATGATAAACTGTAATAAACCATATAAAAAAACTTACGGAAACAGCCTAAATTCCACATGAAATTCACTTAGATGCCAATAAATGATAAACTGTAATAGCTTTGGTCACTAAATTTCGCACAAGGAAGTCTTATGTGAATGCCAGCCAGTATGCAAAATTTTGTCACAATCGGTCACCATCTCACCATAGCTCCCATATAAAAATCTTACGGAAATACAAAAATACAAAAAGAAAAGGGGGTTTATGTCCGTCTGTCCGTTTGATAAAAGCGCTACAGCTCCTTAACTATGAAAGCTAGACAAAACTACGAAAGCTAGACAAAATTTTACAAAAGTATTTTTGATATGTAACAAAAGTTGTGTACTGAAAATGGGCGTAATCGGTTCACATTTAGTTAGAGCTCCTAAATTCCACTATATCTCTGTTACAACTAAGTGAATTAAGAAAAAAGTTAAGAGGACTTAAAGGTAAAGGTGTTCTCGAATTTGGTTTTCCTTATTAGCTCAATACAAATAGAAGTGTTTGTGTTATATAACTACTACTTGCAAAAAACCTGTTGTTTGAAAAAAAAAATATATATATAAATATCGACTGATTATGCTCAAATTTGGACTGAACATTTTAAAGCACTTTTCGAAAAGTATCAGCGTTGTAGAGCGCAAATATTCGATACTTTTGTATTTTGAGCCAGCCTAATATACATACATGTAAATGTCTGCATAAAGTGGTCTGCAATCCACCAGCTAAATCATATTCCAGTTAGTGGATTACTTTTAATATCAAATTTTTTTAAATCTGTTTCTCATTCGACTTTTGTATACCTTTTACCACCATAGCTTTGGAAAAATTTTGTTGGGTTTGTACTGATATTTATAAAGAATAAAATTATTTATCTGACTCCGAATCGACTTAGAAATGCTTTGTGACAATCGGTTCACATTTTACCCTAGCTCGAGTATTATATAAATACGCTAATACAAGTATACCGAAATTGTTGCTGTTTTGGATAATAGAGTGGTTCGAAAAAAAAGTTGAGTCAGTCATCCCCTAGGATTAAAGATAATGTAAAAATAATTCCAAAAATTTTTTTTTTATTTTTTTACCACGCCTACAAATACCGTCCTTTTTGTATTTTGTTAACTGTGTCGCCATCTTTAGTCCGATCATAACATATTATACATCGATTTTCAGGGCTCTATCAAGGCTACATTTCTCTCTTTGATAGATTTTTACAACCTCTTCAATTTCTAGTCATAACTTTTTAAAATTCGAGTCGTACCCACCCTCATCAAATCGAGTAAAAATCTAGTTTTTAAAATTTATGACTATAAATTGACGTGATAGTAAAAAACTATCAAAGAGTGAAATTTTGCCCTTGCAGAACTGCGAACAGCGATATATAAAATGTTATGATCGGACTTAAAATGGCGACACAGTGAACAAAATAGTAAAA
Source organism: Stomorhina lunata (assembly GCA_933228675.1). Taxonomy (NCBI): domain Eukaryota; kingdom Metazoa; phylum Arthropoda; class Insecta; order Diptera; family Rhiniidae; genus Stomorhina; species Stomorhina lunata. The sequence goes on along the minus strand of OW121740.1, from coordinate 31,153,517 downwards.
GGGCGGTATTTGTAGGCGTGGTAAAAAAATAAAAAAAATATTTTTTGGAATTGTTTCAACATTATCTTTAATCCTAGGGGGTGACTGACATAACTTTTTTTTTGTATGGAAGGCGAACCGCTCTATTGGATAACACTTCATATCTCTAGTCAAATAGTCGGACTTGATCGACTATAACTAAGTTTTTACTTTTTTTTAGGTATATTTATTCGTTACTCAATTTTTTGTTGTATCTGTTAAAGTATCCTTTTACTTTTTGAAAAGTGTGTCATACTGTTATTTACATTCTCCTAATACTAATGAAATGATGAAATTTCAAGATGTAATCATATTTATATACATAAGTACTCACTGCAGTTTTGTTTTGGCTGTTAGCATAAAAAGAGAAATGACTAAACGAATGTAAGAGAATACTTAAAATTTTGGCCAATGCATTACATGTATACCATAACTAAGAGATTCTAACTGGAAACTGTTTGATAATCTTGTATTCCACATTTGTGTAACATTTTCTAATTATTATTTTTTATTTTTATAAAATTTTAATTAAAATTTCTAAAATTTAAAATTTTTTCTAATTTTTGAAACTTTCTAAAAATTTGGATTTCCAAATTAAATCGCACAGTGGTAAGAATTTTTTTGATTTGCCTGAATTTTTATAGTTTGGTTGCTCGTTCCCAACAGTTCATCCTAGCATGTTTTTATATTATTTTGGTTAGTGGTTAAAATGCATTGTAAGAAAACTATGTTCATATAAACAATTTTTATACCCTTCACCACCATAGGTGGAAAAGTTATTATAAGTTTGTGATGTGTGTAACGCATATAAATATTTGTCTTACCTTTTAGAATACCAACAGCCTTAGTATCAATTTCTGAGTCGATTAAGCGATGTCAGTCCGTCCGTGCGTTCTTCTGGATGGCTGGCTGACTGGACCCCCACATAAACCTTGTAATCAAACTACAGGTCGCAATTTTAAAGATAATTTGATAAAATTTGTCACAGATCATTTTTTTTTTTGATAATAGGACCATGGCTATTGAAAATCGCCCAAATCAGTTCATTATTTATAGTACCTCACATAGGCCCCACTTCCCGGAATTGATATCTTGGCCACAAATAGAAATATTTTTTATGTAAACTAAAATCAATGCTTATGTAAACTAAAATCACTGTACCAAATTTCGTTGAAATCGGTCCACATTTGACCATAGCTCCCATACAAACTCCTGTTTAAAAACGCATTAAATGAGACAAAAAGCACTAAAACGCTCGTAAATCTAAAGCTAATGAGAATTTCAAGTTTATTTTTTGCACACATAATTTGTAACAACTTTAATCAATTTGCCATATTTCGAGATAATCGATCCACATTTGACCCTAGCTCTCACATAAGTCCAAATAACGGAAACAGCTTAAATATATAAGTTTTGAGAAAACGTTTGTATAATGACAAAATTTAGCAAATATTTGTCTTTATACAGGAAAAAGAACACCTTTGACCTTAGTGGTGAAGGGTATCGACTATAGCACTTTCTTACTTGCTTTTTAAATTTTTGGTATACCCACCATCTGTCTGTCTGTCTATCTGGTATACCCACCATCTGTCTGTCTTTCTGTCTGTCTGTCTGCTTGTCTCTCTGTCTGTCTGTCTGTCTATATGTCTGTCTGTCTGTCTGTCTGCTTGTCTGTCTGTCTGTCTGTCTGTCTGCTTGTCTCTCTGTCTGTCTGCCTGGTATACCCACCATCTGTCTGTCTGTCTGTTTGTCTCTCTGTCTGTCTGTCTGTCTGTCTGTCTGTCTGTCTGTCTGTCTGTCTGTCTGCTTGTCTCTCTGTCTGTCTGTCTGTCTGCTTGTCTCTCTGTCTGTCTGTCTGCTTGTCTGCTTGTCTGTCTGTCTGTCTGTCTGTCTGTCTGTCTGTCTGTCCGTCTGCCTGTCTGTCTGTCCGTCTGTCTGCCTGTCTGTCGGCACGATAAAACCTTAACGAAAGGATATAGGTCACTGAAATTTGGCACAAATATTCTTTATTTCTTGGAAAATTTTGGTATTGAAATCGGACAAAATCGGTTCACATTTGACCATAGCTTCCGTATAACCTCGTCTAGGCTAATTGCTTATTTGCTACCAAATGACAAATTATAATAGTTATGATGATAAACTTTTGTTTATATAAGTTTTACATAAGTATACATATGCAGCATATAAAATTTCATCCAAATCGGTTTACATTTTACCATAGCTCCCATATAAAAATCTTAGGAAACAGCCTAAATTCCACCTAAAATACACTTAAATGTCAATAAATGATAAACTGTAGTAGCTTTATTCACTAAATTTAGCACAAGAAAGTCTTTTGTCAATGCCAACCAGTGTGCAAAATTTTGTCACAATCGGTCACCGTTTGACCATAGCTCCCATATAAAAAACTTACGGAAACACAAAAATACAAAAAGAAAAGGGGGTTTATGTCCGTCTGTCCTTCAGATGAAAGCGCGATGGCGTCTTAACGAAAAGAGCTAGTGAAACAAAATTTTTCAAAAGTATTGTAGACATCTTGAAAAAGTTGAGTATTGAAAATGAACGAAAGCAGTTCACATGTAGTTAGAGCTCTCATATAACCGTGATCCGGAAAACACATTAATGCTGATAAATTGAATGCAATTGTAATAGCTATGACGACATAATTTAGAACAGAGAAGTTTAATGCAACTATTGGACAAGTTAAAAGCTATTAAAGAAACTATGACAGCTATAAGCTCTATATAAAAACCAGCCAGTGTGTAAAATTTTGTTAAAATCGGTCAACAGTTGCCTTTAATACGTATATATATGGGCAAAAATCAAACAGTTTTGTACCCCTAGGAGTTCGGAGAATCTAATTACAGATCTTGAACTCGCAAAAACTTCTGTATACTGAACACAATATCATAGTTGCGCAAATTTGCGCTTCTAAGCGTAATTCACATAAAAATTAAAAAAAATGTAAAAAAAATTTATTGAAGCATTCAAGTTTTTCTTCATATTTCATCTTCTTCTGCATTCGTTTTATTATTTATAAATCCACTTCCCTCTAAATTTTAATTTTGTCACTTCTAATACTACTTAATGGCTGCCAAAATTTGAAGCTCGTTTTCGCCACTTATTAATTTCTTTTCGCATATTTTTTGGCCGCCTCAACGAATTTCAAAAAAAAAAAAATAGATAACGATTTGTAGATCTTTCAATTTCATATCGTTTGATATATATCTCGTTAATGTGTTCTATATAGGTATAATATACGACAAGTGTAAATGAGGGGTTTTTGAGCGTAAATTTTTCAAAATACCGGTTTTTCGTGGAGCACACTCGCAAATATAAATGAAAATTTCCAAACTACCGCATAAACCGAGTTTTTTACCATTTCGCACCTAAAAGCAAAAGCGCACCAAAAAATCATTGTTTGCTAAAACTTAATGAAGATTTTTAAAATCGTGCAAAAAAGTCCATATTGGTTTAAATGGTTTTAGAATGCAAACTGAAACAAAATCACATAAGGAATGAAAGCGATGTCATTTATGACCGATTTGCATCAAAAATTTGTCAAAAATCTCTTTATTAACTGAGAACGCGAAGGTTTTATCTAAAAACATTTCAATGAAGCACATCGCGAATTAAGCTCAAAATTGATCACGAATGGTCTTTATTCTTAAAAAAAGCTTTACCTTAGATATGAAGCGCACGAAAATATTAAAAGGATTAACGATTTGACGGGCCAAATAAGAATTTCCTATTAAAAATAATATTTAAATAAAAATTTATTTTAGATTTAATTTGGACATAAGTTAAGGCAGCAGAATTTCATTAAGACTCACATTTTGTAAAATTTCGCGAAAATCGCGGTTAAAAAAAAATCAAAAAATATTGTAAAAAAAATATTTTTTTTCAATTACATAATTGCATTATTTCTTCGTGTTAAGGCATATATAAGCTGCCATAATACCATGAAACGACAGAAAACCTGAAAATATAAAAGGTGTGTCAAAATCAACATAAAACTAATAAAAATAAAATAGTTTTTAATTTTTTTTAGAAATTTTTGTTTTAACCGTCATAACTTCTGCGCGCATAGCGTAAAATCATTAACGCGAACGGATTTTACATTCCCTAAGCTCCCTTAATAGAACCCCAAAAAATTTAGTGTGCTATCAAAAAATTTTTAGAATTTTTTTATTTCCGAAAATAAAAACTATTTGATTTTTGTCCATATGAGAAATATTTCTAAATTTAGCATAACTTGATTTTGTGTATATAAGATTCGGCACAGCCGAATATAACACTCTTACTTGATTTTTATCTACTTTCTAACTAAAAATAGAAAAAAACGGTGTAAGATGGGCTTGGGTGCGATTTGTCGAAATTAATATTTTAAATACATTTATTTCAAGACCCTTTTTTCCTATTCTTTTCTGAGTACTTTGCTGGGGAATAAATTCAAGTGAAAACATTTAAATCTTTTAATAACTAACATACCTAAGCCATTTTTGACTGAATCTAAAACAATTTTACTTTTTTCTTTTTTTTCATCTTTGTATAAATAAATCTTTCGATTTTACGTTTGATTGAAAAATCTTTCCTCTTTTTTTTTATTTCTTAACTTTAAGTTTTCCTGTTTTAACGTATGATAAAACACTTGGATGCACATTAATCTAGGGAAATGCATTTATACGAGGGTTACTATTTATATATTGGAAACTGGCTGCAGCGAATACATTTTGATATTTTTTTTATCATTAATGTCCATATAACTTTTAAATATAAAAGTGGTATTTATTTTGCTTACAGCGAGTTCATTCTCCATACAGTCCTGACTTGGCACCCAATGACATCTTCTTGTGCCCGAATAACAAAGGTCAACTACGTTATCAAAGCTTTATTATTACGAAAAAGCAGTTTATATGCTATTTTCTATTCCCCAAACATAAATATTACCCCTCGTTATCGCATAGTCGTACATTTTTGAAAAGTTTAAAGAGCAACATCTAACAAATGATTATATATATTCGACAACAATGACTACACCCGTAATACCCATTTTCTTTTCCCCTCTGCTTTTCTTTTTTCTTTTTGAAAACTTCAATCGAATATGTGCACTCATACATTGATTTACATAGACAACGACACTTAACCCATCCGTTTCTTTTTTCTGCATATTCCTTTATATTCATTCACTGCATCCATATTCTTGTCTAAATCTATAGGGATTTCTCTAAATATGCGTTAAATTTCTTTTTTATATTTCTAAAAGCGATTCAGCAGCTCAAGCCATTTTTCCATACAATAGTTTTGCATACATACTTATACAATAAAATTTCGAATATGTTAAACTATCAATCCTCTTTTTCTAATATTTTATTAAAATATGGTTTTACCAAGAATTGAAATGTGTGTGTGTATAAGTTGTGAACAATATAAAAGAAATCGTTTTAATTCGATTTTTAGTTGAATTGAAGTAAATTTATTGGAGATTATATCAGTTGACATTTCTCTATTCGATTGTGTGTGTGTGAACTGTGTTGAGCAATTTTTAGCTCTGGGGAATTTAATGATGAATTTTTATACACTTTTTGACATTTGAGAAGACAGTAAATATGTTATCAGCGTCAGAAAAATAATTTTAATTTTTTTGTTGAGATTAAAGAATCTTATTTTGAAAACAAAAAAAAAAAATGAATTTTTTTCTACTACTTACGACTATGTCGCCACTAAAATCGAAATAAATACGAGTAGACTAAGTTAGGCAAAAAGTCCATAAACTAGGATTTTGTGGACTAGTGCTATCCGATATCTGAACCTTATTTCTTTTCTTCAGGGTTACATATATACACAATTCCCACGACGTTTCAATTAGAACGAAGGATACTTTTTCAAGACATAAGCTACATCCGATTCCATTTAAAGACTCATTAAAATGGACCTATGTTTTAACTCCGGCTCCGAACTGAAAATGCATTAGTTAGAGAAGTTTTACATAGCCTAATACTCAATAACCAGTGGCAAGCTAAGTTATGAGATGAACCGCTTTTTTTAAATTTTATTTTTTTAAGTGGGGCTGGCCCGGGTCGAACTTAGGATCTCTGGAATGCTAGGCGGATGACTAACTTGCTACATCACGGCGGTTAATTAAAAGAAATATTGTTTGAACCCCTGCAATAGCTTAAATATCCCTAAAAAGTGGAAATTTGTTAAAAATTTCTAATTTTAGTAAAACTATTTCCGCTTATTCTACATGGTGTCACGCATAGTCAATAAATATAGTTTTGCTAAAAAAGTAAACAGATATAAAATTATAAAATTTTTTATACAATTTCTCAAAAAGCTATTTTCTCGAAAACCCTTGATTTTAAGTCAAAGCTACGAAAACACGGAATAAGCTATCGACCCAATTTTTTATGAGTTTTTATACCCAATGCATTCGTAATAAATCACTGGAGCCCTTATTGAAAATTTTTAAAATTTGCTAAACAAAATTTTTTAAAAACCTAAAAAGGTGATTTGCGAATCACATGAAATAAATCTAAATTTTGCGTCATCAAAAATAGTAGGTATTGCCACCAATTTTAGCACAATTTTATGTTTTACTAGCTACTTAGATCCGGCGTTGCCCGAGTAATAATAGAAGTTTTTACTTATTGTTGTGTTATCCCATTCTAGAAAAATTAGTTAAAATTTTAAAATTTTTTAAATATTTTATTTAAATATTTATTTCGTTGTTTTTTTTTTTTCTTGACTTATTAATATCGTGCTCAATCTAAATTTTTACTATAAATTAAGGAATTATTATAATGCGTTAGGTTCTTCCTTCGAAAGCATAAATAAAGTAGTTTATTTAATCGTCAAACAATCGTCAAGCAATTATATAACAATAACCAAACAACCATCAATTAACCGTCTAGCAATTGCTAGTCAATCGTGAAACAATTATCGAACAATCATTAAAAACCATTAAACAGTCGTCAGTCAATCATCGTTAACAATCATAAAACAATCGTAAGTAAATGATCATCACTTTTTTCAAAATCATCAAACAGTCGTTAGCAATCAACAAACACAAAATAAATAGTCAAACACAATCATCAAACTGACGTCAAAAAATCCTCAAAAGTCTTCACACTCTCGTCAAGCAATCCTCAAACAATCGTTTACCAATTGTCAATTATCATTGATCAAAGAATCATCAAGAATCATCAACAGTCGTCAGTCAATAGTCGATCAATCGTCAAAAAACTATCAAACAATCATGAAAAAGTTGTCAAACAATCATCAAACCATCATTCAAACAGTAATTTAAATCGATAGTTAATCATGAAACAATTATCGAACAATCGTTAAAAGTCATTGAGCAGTTTTTAGTCACTCATCAAACAACCATCAAACAATCATCAAACAATCCTCAAAAAATCATCAAAAACCCGTAAATCAATAGTCAAACAACTATCAAACATTCTTCAAAGAATCATAGAATAATCTTGAAAAATCTCCCAAAAATTGTCAAACAATCGCTTCTCAAACTATTATAAAACAATAGTCATATATGACTAATATCCGTGCAGTGCAATATAGGTTCAGCCTTTCTCAAGTGATGCAATTTTAAAGATAAGGGGAATTATATCCCCATTTTTTTATTGCCAGGTCCACCTTGGTATATTTTAAAAAAAATTAAAAAGCCCAAAACTATCATATCATAAGAATATATCCACAATTAAAACTTTAATTAATTCGGTTTAGTCATTTTGATCTTATCATCCATATTTGTAATTTTTAATATTTGACTTATATGGGAGGGATTCATTTTATTAGATTTAAAAAAAAACTTAGCCTATAGCCCCCTTGTTTCGGCGACCATTAATATCAAACAAAATATAGACAGACAAACAAATGAGACATTTTTTTATATATGTAACTTCGCATAGAGGAAGGAACTTAAGGGTATTTTGCTCGCATAGACAAAGGGACCTAAGGGTAAAAACAATTTTGTTCAGGAGAACCACTTTAAAGACTTAAATATTATTTTTGTACCTTATTTTTTACCCTTAGGTTCCTTTTTCTATGCACTGTCACATATATAGATTACTTACAGGTCTAAGATATATTTGATATATTTTTTTTTTATGTAAGTCATCAAGGAGAAACGCTATCACTTAAGAACCGTTTGCTTGATTTATAAGATATCTACTTTAAAAGAAAGTTAAACAATTCTACATTGCAAATCAGTGCTTGCCTTTTGGAAAACTTAGCTCAAATAGCTTTAATTTGAAAAAAGCTTAACCTAGGGCCTCGGCGCGATGCGCAGTGGTATTTTTTCATACATCGAAGTGCAATAAATAAAAGGAGTGACCCAACCATAAAATTTTGCATACTTGTTCACTTTTATAAAGATAAGAAAAATTCATTTTTGAAATCCGTCGACTCCTTGGGGTACCTGGCATAGGCCCCCAATTTTTCACCTATTTTTCTTCTCACTGCACAAGTCTCACTTCTAAACAGAATTTGATGAAATTCAATACACGTCTATTAATTAATTCAAAAAGAGGTCTGCTAATTGAGGTTGAAACTCGTCGACTCATTGGGGTATCTGCCCTGTACGCCCATTTTTTCACCAATTTTTCTTTTCAATACACAAGATTTTCAACAGAGTTTGATAAAATTTAACATACGTCTATTAATTAATTTAGAAAAGAGCTCTATTATTTTGGTTGAAATAAGACTACAACTTGGGGTACCTGTCTTGGACCCCCATTTTTCATCGGTTAATGTTTTTGATGTATAATCCGCAATTCTTAACAAAATTGGATGAAATTCATCATACGTCTAAAAGTTGATTTCAAAAAGAGGTCTACTAATTTTGGTTGAAATATGTTGAGTCCTTGGGTTCCTGCCTTGGACCCCCATTTTTCACTTATTATTATTCTCAATGTAAAAGGCGGAATTCTCAACAGAATTTGAAACAAATTAGCACACGTCTATTAGTTCATCCAGTAAACAGCTCAACCAATTTTGGTTGATATCCGTTCACTCCTTGGGGTATCTGCTTTGGACCCCCATTTTTCACATATTTTTCTTTTTAATATAAGATGCTGTTCACTTATTACGCAACGCTATTTTCGCAGATTTTTACCTCCCTCCCCCCTGTGTAACATATTTTAATAGAAATGCCGATACAAAATTCCTCCACAAAAGTCATACCCACTTCCCCCCTAAGAGCGTTACGAAATACGTATGAACATCCTTTGAGCAGCAATTCTCAACAGAATTTAATGAAATTCGGCAGATATCTACTGGTTGACCCAAACTACTAATTTTGTTTCAAATCCTTGTACTTGAACTTAAACTTAAAATTAAATTTAATTAAAAAGTTACGCCTAAATGACTGCAACACTTTTTGCTTAAATTATGCGTAACAATTTATGTGACTTTTTTCAGAAAATTTTGAAATTTGTTCTACGATTGGTAAATTTTGGTGAATTTTTTTCGCTCAATCTAAAGAAGAGACTATTACCTTTCACATGGTTATGGTGGGAACAACAAGCAAAACCGATTCAACTTAGTTTATGTCCAAAGAAAACGAAAACACTGATTTTTGTAGAGCTTTTTTGATTTCCTGATATCTTCTAAACTATATATGAGATTAAGTTATTTTCTTCTGTAGACTAAAAACAAGGTTCTGTATCTTAATTAAATCGACCTCAAGATTAAAGCTGTGAAACTGTCTTCGATGCATGAGCTACTGAGTTTGAGGAAAAATTTCATCACTTTTCGTTTTAGAACATTTAGAACATTTCAATACCTTTTTTTGATATATAATATAACTTTTTCTTAAAAAAATTATTTATCCTTAATATCTAGACTATTCTCTGTAGAACTACATCATTAGATTTTTCAAAAGCGGTGGTCGAAATATGCCTTTTTTGCAGCAGAAATACCAAAGTGCGGCGTTTTAACATTGTCCGATTTTGCTCAAATTTTCATGTTTAATGTTTCTCGCCCAATGACACAATAAGCCGAACGGCTTTGCTGTAAATTACATACATACAAATATTTAAAGTGGCATTATGTCCTTAAAAAAATAACATATTGTTCATCCATCACAGTTATATAGTTTACTGGAAACAAGTGTCTAAAGGTCGGCATATTTATGTGCAACAATTTTTTTGTAAAAAAGTTAATAAATGTCATTGTATTTAATGATACAATATGACAGCGACACATCACTCATGCAATCACACAAACGTTAGTTGAACAAAAAGTTGATAAAACACAAATGTGATTAATTTTAAATAAAAATGCACAATGTCACAGAAGTATACATACATAAGTCAAAGTAAATACAGCAATCCCTCGACTGACGCCATTAGTAGTTGCAGCATATTATTATATAATTTATTAACAACTTTTGACTGGTTAAAGATTTTTGAAAAAAGTTAGCAATATTTGTTAATCAGGTATGATTAACAAATTTTGCTAACTTTTTTCAAAAATCTTTGAAGTATTTTGAAAACTTTTAACGACACATTTTAAATCGAGGCCTTACTTTTTATTGTTGATTATATTCACTTCCGCAAACACTTCTGGTTGATTGATCCATATGTGAATTATGATGGTGTTTCCTGTTTCTGTGGATTTAAGCATCAAGTACTTTCACACGAATAATTATTAATGGTGGCATTTTCTGTTATGGCGGATGTCATTAACATAACCACATAACAAATACTGGTGTCAAATTTATCACATAAATTGTTAAATTAAAATTTAAAAAAATAAACGTATATGCCAAATTATTTATTTGTTTATGAATTATACATGTGGAGATTATGTTTTGGTATTTTTAAATTTTTTGTTTTTTTTTTTATTTAAAAATATAGATGTCCACATCAAACAGTATTAAATTATCTTAAAAAAAAGCCAAGTTTGTGAGAAAGATTCCCTAAAAATGTCCGACTTTAAGCGTAAGTGAACCTCCTCCTTTAAAAAAATAAAAATGTAATTATAAAATTTGAATGGAAGGACTTCCAAACATACTAAAAACATTTTAAATATTGAAGAGTATGTCAATATTTGTACAATATTTCAATGATTTTCGGAATCCTTAAGTGTCGAGTATATTAGGTATGAGTACAAATTGCTTTAAAAATACTTTCTCAATTTACTTAAAAACTTTCATAAGATTTTTAGTGTGGACGTCTACAAATATGCTTAGTAAAAAAGTGATAATAAAACAAGTAAGAAAGTGCTATAGTCGGTAGAGCCCAACCATACGATACCCTTCACCACTAAGGTCAAAGGTGTTCTTTTTCCTGTATAAAGACAAATATTTGCTAAATTTTGCTGTTTCCATTATTTAAACTTATATGAGAGCTTGGGTCAAATGTGGACCGATTATATCGAAATTTGGCAAATTGATGACAGTTGCAACAAAAATTATGTTTGCAAAAAATAAACTTAAAATTCTCATTATCTTTAGATTTAAGAGCGTTTTAGTGATTTTTGTCCCATTTAGTGCGTTTTGACACATAAGTTTATATGGGAGCTATGGTTAAATGTAAACCGATTTCAACGAAATTAGGTGCAGTGATTTAAATTTACATAAGCAGTATATGTTTTAAAATTCATGAAAAAATATTGATATTTGTGGCCAATATACCAATTCCGGGAAGTAGGATCTATTGGAGGTACCATAAATAATAGACCGATTTTGACAAATTTCAATGGCCATTATCAAAAAAATTATTTCTACCAAATTTCGTGAAATTATCTTTAGAATTGCGACCTGTAGTTTGATTACAAGGTTGACATATTGGTCCAGCCAGCCGCCCGTGCAGCCAGACGGACGGACGCTAAATCGACTTACAAAGTGATTCTAAGCCTATTGGTATAAGCCTATTGGTGGGTCTAAGACAAATATTTCTATGCGTTACATACATCAGCACAAACTTATAATACCCTTTCCACCTATGGTGGTGAAGGGTATAAATAGCTAAATAAAATTAAAACTGGCTAAGGATTCTGCATTATATTAATATTGTTAAATTTAACAGGGTGCAGCATACAAAATCTGGACCAAAACTTAAAAAAATTGCTAAGCTAATTGGTATTGTTTGTAAAACCTTTGGACTAAATTCGGTTGCCGTAGTTTTATAGTTCAACATTTAAAAATATTTAAGTGGTTTCCCCAGTATTTACTTTGATCAAAATTCGGTCTCATAACCGGGTATAGTTTTACATTAATAAATTGTTAAATACTTTTCGTTGTGCTTAATATGTAGTTAGGCTAAACACGTTAATAGTAATACGGCAGGTCCATATATTTCGTTAGGAGTTCCTAATGCATTCATCACATATAAAGTCGGGGCTGAACATTGATTGATGGATATCTAATTTCATAGGTGCAATCTTAATATAATGAATGTACCTCCAAATCTTTTTGATTGTAGATATCAAAAGGGGATGTTATATATATAAGAATTATAGCCAAATGTTGACCGATTGTAACAAAACTTTATACACTAGCTGGTATATATATAGAGCTTATTCTTGCAAAATTTAGTGGCCATAGCTATAATAGTTTCTTATTTAATAGCTTTTAACTGGACTTTGTTAAAATGTTTGGTTTCCGTGAGTGTTTTTTACATGAAAGATAAAGTCAAATATGGACTGATTCCTATAAAATTTGATAAACTGATCAAAAATTGCATAAAACTTCCCTATTTTAAATTTAATCGTCATAGCTATTACAATTGTATTCAATTTATCAGCATAAATGTGTTTCGCGGGGCGGGGTTATATGGGAGCTCTAACTAAATTTGAACCGATTTTGTCCATTTTCAACACACATCTTTTTCAAGATATTCGAAATACTTTTGTAAAATTTTGTTCCTCTAGCTTCTTTCCTTTAAGGCGTTATCGTGCTTTTATCTGACGGACAGACGGACATAAACAACCTTTTCTTTATGTATTTTTGTGTTTCCATAAGTTTTTTATATGGGAGCTATGATTAAATGGTGACCGATTGCGACAAAATTTTGCACACTGGCTGGCAGTGACATAAGACTTGCTTGTTCCAAATTTAGTTATACTTTTAGATATATTGGCCTTTAAGTGTATTTTAGGTGAAATTTTGGCTGTTTTCGTAAGTTTTTTGTATGGGAGCTATGGCTAAATGTGAACCGATTTTGATGAAATTTCATACGCTGCCTAGGGCTAATGTAAAAGTTCTATAAACCAAATTTTATCATCATAGCTACTAATAAACCATCAAAAAGAATGAGGGTGTATTGAGATTGTCATTCCGTTTGTGATTTCCTTAATATTAGCTCAAAAACCAAAATTGAAGTATATTCTGAATCCTTATTCTAAGACGATTGAGCGATGTCCGTTTGCACGATAAAACCTTAACAAAAGGATATAGCTCACTGAAATTTTTCATAAATATTCTTTATTTTGGTATTGAAATCGGGAAAAATCGGTTCACATTTGACCATAGCTACCATATAACCTCGTCTAGGCTAATCGTTTATTTGCTAAAAAATGACAAATTATAACAGCTATGATGACAAAATTTGGTATATACAATTTTACATAAGCATATAAAATTATTCGAACTTGGTTCACATTTAACCATAGCTCCCATAGAAAAAACTTATGGAAACAACGTAAATTCCACTTAAATACACTTAAATGCCAATAGATGATAAAGTGCACAAGGAAGTCATATGTCCACACTAGCCAGTGTGCAAAATTTTGTCACAATCGGTCACCATTTGACCATAGCTCCCATATAAAAAACTTACGAAAACACAAAAATACTAAAAGAAAAGGGGGTTTATAAACATAAAAGCATGCACATAAAAGCACAAAAAGAGCTAGAGGAACAAAATTTTTTTTTTATTGTCGATATCTTGAAAAAATTGTGTATTCAAAATGGACAAAATTGGTTCACATTTAGTAAGAGCTCTCATATAACCCCGATCCGGGAAACACATTAATGCTGATAAATTGAATACAGTTGTAATAGCTATGACGACTAAATTTAGAATAGAGAAGTTTTATGCAACCATTGGTTAGTAAATCAAATTTTATAAAAATCGCTAAATATTTAACTATAGCTTTCATATAAAACTACTTAAGGAAATAAAGCAAGTCAGAAAAGCTATAGTCGGGCTTGACCCTTCACTACTAAGGTCAAATATGGACCAACAATTAAACAAGTTTTCCTTATGTATGAGAGAAATACATACATATACTAAGCTTTATAAAAAAGCTTTGAATGTAAAAGTTTCCATTTTAAGAACTATTTACAGCAAATGCTCAGTGCAAAAAAATTTCTATTTATGACAAATTTCTTTTTTAAAGCTTATTATCTCACTAGTTTTAATGATAAAAGCTTATTATGGCAAGCAATTTAAGGCAAAAATCTTAATAATAAAGACTTCTTTAAAGTAAAGCTTTCAATGTGAAACAGTTGAAATGACAATTTTATGACAAAGCTTTGCAATGAGGATTTTATGAAAAAGGAAAAAACTGATTTCTTTACAAAAGTTTACTTAACAATTTTATATTATGACAAAAGTTTTTCTTACGATTTATCTAAACTACAAAAGTTTTCAAAAGAAAGTTGCTTAAGAGAAATGTTTGTTACGTGAAAGCTTTTCTATTCTAATAGTTTTGTAAGAAAAAGCTGTTTATGTTAAAAGCTTTCTATATAAGGTCTTATTGGATATAATGCATTATTTTAAGATAAAAAGCTGTTAATGGCAAAAGTCTATAAAAAGCTTTTTATGTATTAAAAAGTTTTTATGTTGAAAGTTTAAAAAATTAGGTATATTTGAAAGCTTTTAAAGAAAAAGAACTTTTCTTAGCTAATCCTTTCGTATCAGCTGTTTCGCAGTTTCACTTAAGGTAAAAAGCTTTTGAACAAACAATGTTTCTATTTTAAATGAAAGTTAATCTCATAAGCTTTTAGTTAAAAAAAAGTTACAGTATAAATTTTAAATGAAAAAATTTCGAGATTTATATCATTTACGCCTAAGGGCCTGATACGGGAGCTAATGTCAATTGAGAATCGATTGTTGCCAAATTTTAGTTATTGGTTTATATTTACAAAATATTTATTTGTGCAAAGTTTATGTAATCAAATACATTTATCTTTAGAGTTATTACAGTTTTTGTGCTTTTATGCGTGTATAAACGTCTTTTGAGAATGTGTCTTGTATGGGAAGTATGATCAAATATGGGCCAATTTCTACAAAATTAGGAAAACTGATTAAGGTTATAATAAGCAATATTTGTGCTGATCAAATATGGGCCAATTTCGACAAAATAAGGAAAACTGATTAAGGTTATGATAAGCAATATTTGTGCTGAATATTATTAAAATACAACTAAATTTGGGGCTGTAAAAGACCAAAAACTCTATTCCGGGAAGGCATTTCTATGAGAGGTACCCGAAAAAGTAATCCGATTTCGGACATAAAGAATAGATTTTGTCCTAAGACCAAAATATAATAATTTCATCAAATTATCTTTAAAGTTACGACCTGTAGAATGATAACAAGCTTACATGGGTAATCGGCCTACCAGCCAGCCGGACGGACATCGTTTAAACAACTAAGGTATTATAAGTCGACTGATACACTAAAAGGTTTGTCTCAGACCAATATTTCTATGCGTTACAAACATCAGCACAAACCCATTATACCCTTTCCAACTCCTAACCAAATATATGGACCTGTCTTATTTCTATCAACATGTTTATCCTTACTACACATTCAAGGAAAAGTATTTAATAGCTTTAACATTTAAACTATACCCGGCTATGAGACTAAATTTTGTGCAAAGTAAATACTAGGGAAACCTCTTAGATTCTTTTAAATATTGTACTATAAAGCTACTGCAAACAAATTATATCCAAATATTTTACCAACAATACCAACTAGAGTATCAAATTTTTTAGAATTTGGTCCACATTTTGAATTAGCTACACAACTTGATGGTGGGTATATACAGTGATTTCTTGGTACTGTGATTTCTGTACCAAGTTTCTTTCAATTTCATCATATTATTTTTAGAATTGGGACCTGTACTTTGATTACAAGGTATGCATGGGGGTCCAGCCAACAAACCAGACGGATGGAAGGCCTGATATCAATCAATTGACTCAGGAAGTGATTCTAAGTCTTTTGGTATACTTAGACATTAGATGGGCTTAAGACCAATATTTCTATGCGTTTCATACATCAGTACAAATTTACAATACCCTTTCCACCTGTGGTGGTGAAGGGTATAAATACATTCACATACAAATGATAACTATTTTAAAAAATTTGTATTTTTATACCCACCATCAAAAAGAATGGGGGGTATATTGAGATTGTCATTCCATTTGTAATTTCCTTAATATTGGCTCAAAAACCAAAAATGATATATATTCTGAATCCTTATGAAATTCTAAGACGATTGAGCTATGTCCGTCTTAAATGAAAAGAGCTAGCTCACTGAAACTTAGTAAAAATATTCTTCATCTCTAAAAAAATTTTGGTATTGAAATTGGGCAAAATCGGTTCACATTTGACCATAGCTCCCGTATAACCTCGTCTAGGCTAATCGCTTATTTGTTAATAAATGACAAATTATAGCAGCTATGCTGATAAAATTTGGTATATAGAAGTTTTTTATTAGCCTTATGCGTATATAATTTCATCAAAATCGGTTCACATTTAACCATAGCTCCCATACAGAAAACTTACGAAAACTGCCTAAATTTCACCTAAAATACATTAAATGCCAATAAATCTAAAAGTATAACAGATATAACCACTAAATATTGCACAAGAAAGTCTTACATCAATGCCAGCCAGTGTGCAATATTGTCGTAATCGGTCACCATTTGACCATAGCTCCCATATAAAAAACTTACGAAAACACAAAAATTCAAAAAGAAAATGGGATTTATGTCCGTCTGTCCGTCAGTCCGTCCGATAAAATCGTGATAGATCCTTAATTACAAGAGCTAGTAAGACTAAATTAAGCACAAGGAAGTCTTATGTCAATGGTAGCCAGTGTGCAAAATTTTGTCACAATCGGTCACCATTTGACCATAGCTCCCATATAAAAAACTTATGGAAACACAAAAATACATAAAGAAAATGTTGTTTATGTCCGTCTGTCCGTCAGATAAAAGCACGATAGCGCCCTAAAAAAAAGAGCTAGAGGAACAAAATTTTACAAAGGTATTTTGGATGTCTTGAAGAAGATGTGTGTTGAAAATGGACTAAATCGGTTCCAAATTAGTTAGAGCTCCCATATAACCACGCCCCGAGAAACACATTAATGCTGATAAATTGAATACAATTGTAATAGCTTTGACGATTATATTTAAAATAGGGAAGTTTTATGCAATTTTTGATCAGTTTATCAAATTTTATAGGAATCAGTCCATATTTGACTTTGGCTTTCATATAAAAAATACTCACGGAAACCAAAAATTTTAGCAAAGGCCAGTTGAAAGCTATAAAAAGAAACTATGAGAGCTATGGCCACTAAATTTTAGAAGAATAAGCTCTATATATATACCAGCCAGTGTGTAAAATTTTGTAACAATCTGTCAACATTTGGCTATAATTCTTATATATATAACATCCCCTTTTTATATCTGCAATCAAAAAGATTTGGAGGTGCATTCATTATATCTGTGGCAATATGGAAGAGTAGCTTAAGTCGAAAATTTAAGTTTTGAGATATCATCAATTTTGTGTAATTGTTCTTTTGCTTGATTTCTGCGAATAATTTATGAAATAATATATTGGTATCATGTTTATTAGAGAAGAACGATGAATATTTAAAAAACATGTTGTTAAATTCAGAAGATTTTATGTTTTTTCTGCTTAAGCTCTTTTTCGAAACTGAAATTTGCGTTGAACTGCACCTTAAGTAACTCTAAGCGGTTCTGTTTAAATAAAAAATACATATTGTGTAGTTTTATGTAAACATTTTCAAGGTCAACATATATACATCTTAAGTAAAGTTAAGCAAAATCGTTACATGATGAAAGAATAATCTAAATATGTACACAAAAATATGTGTACATAAGTTGTTTTGATAAAAGCATTATTGATTCAAAAAACTTAAGCTAAAAAGTAAACGTACATAACATTGACAAAAACCCGAATTTTTTAAAACGGATTAAATACATTTAAGTGCCTTTGCTTATGTGTTGCAATAAACTCTCTTATGTCGACTTAAGCTACTCTTCCATATTGCCAAAGATATTAAGATTGCACCTATGAAATTAGATAGGCATCAATCAATGTTCAGCCCAGACTTTATATATGATTTATGCATTAGCAACTTCTAATGAAATATATGGCCTAACTACATATTAACGAAAAGTATTTAACAACTTATTAATGTAAAACTATACCCGGTTATGAGACCGAATTTTGATCAAAGTAAATACTGGGAAAACCACTAAGATACTTTTAAATGTTGAACTATAAAGCTACGGCAACCGAATTTAGTCCAAAGGTTTTGCCAACAATACCAATTAGCTTAGCGATTTTTTCAGCTTTGGTCCAGATTTTGAATTAGCTGCACCCTTGCAGATATATCAGATATGTTTCTAAATTTAACACAACTTGATGGTGGGTATATAAGTTTCGGCATAGCCGAATATAACACCCTTACTTGTTTTTTTTTTCATAATTATCAAATGATTTACATAATTTTGTGCTACAAATTATGATGTCCTCAAAGGTATTATATTTATTTAGCAATTTGTAACTATTGTTGTCGTTACCAAAGTAAAAGTAATATATCAGACACAAGTTGTCTTAATTTTCTGTAACACATTTAAAGATATAACAATAATAAAAAGGATCAAAAATCTACAAAATAGACAACAATGGGTCAAAAAAAAGAAAATAGGGTTTCATAAGCGTAAACATGAATTTGATTAGGTGACATTTTAAAAAACTTTACTTTCTTTCCAAAAATTTTCAACATTAAATTAGCAACAAGAACACCAGGATAAACTAACAATGTGCTAAAAAGGAAATCATACAATAGGATTTACAGTTTCCTGAAGATTTCAAAATTTTCTTTTTAAGTTGTTTTTTATTTTGTTATGTAAAAAATATAATATATAATTTCTGAAATAGAAGGTGGGTCAAAAGGAAAACATTTTAGACTTGATTTATTAGCCAACTAAACATTTTATACAATGAATTACTCACACAAGATTGTATTTAAGCACAATGTCTTCTAGGGAAGATTTTTTGTTATTTTCTTTAGTTGATACAGATACATTTTATGACCTTTTTTATTTGAGGCAAAATCAAGCCTTAATCCTTTCGAGAGTTTTTTTTTTCAGTAGTCAAAGTTTTATTGTCATCATAAAAGTTTTGTCTCCTAAAAATGTTTTTTTTTCTTCCAATGTGAGCTACACTAGGTCGATGTGGTGATTTATTTCTTTAGAGAATTTGGAAATTATTCTAAGGATAAAATTGTCGGTAAGAGCCTTACAAAATCTTTTTTAGTCTTTCTGCATATGGGCAAATCCTGCGTGACGGACGATACATTTGTACGGATATTTTTTTGTACTTAAATGTATCCCATTGTCGTTCTACACTGTGCTCAACTATCTGATTTCAGGGAATATTAGCCCATCGAGTGGAAGCCCTATGCTCTACTGGGAGTCAAGGATAACCGAAAAAGAAGAAGAACCCATCGATTGTGCTATAGAATGGCGTTTGTTAATTTACATACTTCTTTTGGAGGAAAAAGATATTCGCTATTAAAGCTCTGTGAGGGATGGACATTGATTGATGCCTATCTAATTTCATAGGTGTAATCTTAATATAATGAATGTACCTACAAATCTTTTTGATTGTAGATATAAAAAGGGGATGTTATAGACTCACTTGAAAAAAATAAATTTTCAAAAAGTGGCGCTTCACCTCATAACTCAGCTAGCCACTGGTTATTGAGTATTAGGCTATATAAAACTTCTCTAACTAATGCATTTGCCGTTCGGAGCCGGCGTTAAAACGTAGGTCCCTTTCAATGAGTCTAAAAATAGAATCGGATGCATCTCATTGTCTGAGAGAAGTACCCCTTGTTCCAATTGGAATGTTGTCGGGGAATTATATATATAAATATAAATATATATATATATATATATATATATATATATATATATATATATATATATATATATATATATATATAAGAATTATAGCCGATTGTAACAAAATTTTACACACTGGCTGGTATATAGAGCTTATTCTTGCAAAATTTAGTGGCCATAGCTATCATAGTTTCTAATTTAATAGCTTTTAACTGGCCTTTGCTAAAACTTTTGGCTTCCATGAGTGTTTTTGATATGAAAGCTAAAGTCAAATATGGACTGATTGCTATAAAATTTGATAAACTGATCAAAAATTGCATAAAACTTCCCTATTTTAAATTTAATCGTCATAGCTATTACAATTGTATTCAATTTATCAGCATTAATGTGTTTTCCATGGCGGGGTTATATGGGAGCTCTAATTAAATTTGAACCGATTTTGTCCATTTTCAACATACATCTTTTTCATGACATCCAAAATACTTTTGTAAAATTTTCTCCCTCTAGCTCTTTTCGTTAAGGCGCTATCGTGCTTTTATCTGACGGACAGACGGACATAAACAACCTTTTCTTTATGTATTTTTGTGTTTTCATAAGTTTTTTATATGGGAGCTATGATTAAATGGTGACCGATTGCGACAAAATTTTGCACACTGGCTGGCATTGACATAAGACTTTCTTGTGCCTAATTTAGTCTTAGTAGCTCTTGTAGTTAAGGAGCTATTACGATTTTATCTGACGGACAGACGGACATAAATCCCCTTTTCTTTTTGAATTTTTGTGTTTTCGTAAGTTTTTTATATGGGAGCTAGGTCAACTGGTGACCGATTGCGACAAAATTTTACATACTGACTGGCATTGATATAAGACTTTCTTGTGCCAAATGTAGTGGTTATATCTGTTATACTTTTAGATTTATTGGCATTTAAGAGTATTTTAGGTGAAATTTAGGCTGTTTTCGTAAGTTTTTTATATGGGAGCTATGGTTAAATGTGAACCGATTTCGATGAAATTCTATACCTAGTGCTTATGTAAAACTTCTAGATACCAAATTTTGTCATCATAGCTGTTATAATTTGTCATTTATTAGCAAATAAGCGATTAGTCTAGAAGAGGTTATACGGGAGCTATGGTCAAATGTTAACCGATTTTGCCAAATTTCAACACCAAAATTTTGTTGTAGATGGCAAATGTTGCTACTAAATTTCAGTGAGCTAGCTCCTTTCGTTTAGGCGTTATCAACAGACAGATAGGTAGATAGACAGACAGACTGTTTGACTGACTGACTGACTGACAGACAGACATCTCTCAATTGTCTTAGAATTTCATAAGGATTCAGAATATATCGCTTTTCATTTTATAGCCAATATTAAGGAAATTACAAACGGAATGACAATCTCAATATACCCCCCATTTTTTTTTTTTTTGATGCTGGCTATAAAAAAATTCTAAATACATTGATTTAGGAAAATGATAGAGAAAAATCAGAGGATTCTAAATCAGCTTTTATAAAATATTTTTAAGCTTCTAGTTTCACCAAAAATCAAAAAATATACTGTGGCGGACGCTACGTGAAGGACGATACAGTTTTTACTTGAATGTTTTTTATTAGGAAAAAATTCATATTTCATATTTTTTTTAAGGATTCGTTAATCACTTAAAATAATGGATTTATTTGTATCCGAATTTCGTCTCCTTCCTTTTCATATTCGCGGTTAAAATGCGACTTTTTGATCACAATTTTATATTTCACAAAACAGCTAAATAAATTTATTTGTTTTAAGTTTTACACTTATTATATGTTATTTTTCGTCCTAAGAATTCTGCGGCTGGCTGTTAGAGTGTCCCAAAAATCAAAAAAAAAAATCAAATTTCAAAATCATCAAATTTGCCCCCACTGCATATTTTTGTAACACCTTATATCTTAAACTTAATCTGTGGATATAGACAGTAGTATTGCTTTATGAATAAGACAGACATGTGTAAATTTTTTATTTAATAAATATTATTTTGTAAAAAAATATATACTGTGACGGACGCTACATACTTTCCGATACATATCATTCTGTAAAATGCTTTATAAACATCTATATATTTTTAGCCTTATATTAAGAATACTATAAGTTCTCTTTACGAAACAAGTTCAATTGGAGAAAAAAGAAAAATTGCATTAGTCAAATTAAAAACACCTTTATTTTTGTGACGGACGCTGCACATTGAGAGCCCTTTTTAACTGACGTTATTTATATCACTCCAATTACTTTTGATATGGTCTTATACGTCTAACTATATAAAATTAAACAGACTCAAGCCCCTACTGAAACTTGATACCTAAATGGATGTTTTTGTGATTTTTTATGAATTTTTAAAAAACCTATTATTTTTAAAAATGTATAAAAAAGACCAATCAAAAATAGTATCCATTATATATTCTAAAGGATCAATATATGAAAAATTTGTCCATTAACACAAATACGCGATTTTAACAATTTTAAAATTTTGTCCTCTATTTAAGGTTTTTCGGATTTGCCCATATGAGTAGTATCCCATAAGTGTTTCCGTATTCGTTGACTATCTTTAGTCAGCTCAACCATATCCTCTTCTATTCGTCTTATTTAATTTTATTTAAGGACATGAACACATAATAATGTTACATTTTAAAGTGTGTGTATTTATATGACATTTGAAGAAAATAAAAAATAGATTATCTTCTATCTGTCGTTTTAGTTTATCAAGTTTTAAAGCAACATATTGTTTTCTAGTATCATGTTTTACAAACATTTGATGGTATCCTTTGTAAGCAAAAAAAAAAATAAGGAAAACTTTTAAGTTTTCCAGTTTTATATCCATTTAAAATATATACATATAAATATCTTGACAATTTAAGGGTTATGACAAATTGTTTATCAAATGTTTGTATACCATGTATAAAATGCCGGCTGGAGCTCCGTAAAAATAAATATTAACTTTTGACTTAACCCTAGAAAATAAAAGTTGTGTGATTTTTGAATGAAACCCTTCTCTTAACTGACTAATTCGTTCGATGTAAGTGTCCTTATATGAAATAAGGTCATATTAAAAATCTAGTGATATGCTCCAAATCTACACCAAGGTGGTCCTTTTTTCATTAGCATCCAGAAAATTATGATTACTAGGGCTAAGAATGTGTCAGATAATCCCGAATATTAGCCCAAGTGATCAGTTAAATTTTGTGTAATATTTTATCAAAAATTTTCTATAGAAAATTTTTTTTTTATCAAAAATGTTTCTATAGAAAATTTCTTTATCAACAAATTTTCTATAGAAAATATTTTTGTCAAAAATTTTTATACTTTTACCAAAAAATGTTTCTGTAGAAAAAAGTATGATAAAAATATTTTTCTGTATAAAAATTTTTGATAAAAATATTTTTCAACAGAAGAATATTCGGTAAAAATATGTTTCTATAAAAAAATTTTTGATAAAAAAATATTTCTATAGAAAAATTTTTAATAAAAAAATGTTTCTATAGAAAAATTTTTAATAAAAAAAATGTTTCTATAAAAAATTTTTGATGAAAAAATGTTTCTATAGAAAAATTTTTGATAAAAATATAGAAAAATTTTCGATACAAATATTTTTCTATAAAAAAGCAAAAATTTTGATAAAATATCTTTCTATAGAAAAATTTTTGTTTAAAATACTTTTCTATAGAAAAATTTTCGGTCAAAATATTTTTCTATAGGAAAATTTTTGGTAAAAATATTTTTCTATAGAAAAATCTTCGGTAAAAATATTTTTCTATAAAAAAATTTTCGGTAAAAATATTTTTCTATAGAAAATTTTTCGGTAAAAATATTTTTCTATAGAAAAAATTTTGGTAAAAATATTTTTCTATAGAAAAATTTTCGGTAAAAATATATTTCTATAGAAAAAATTTCGGTAAAAATATTTTTCTATAGCAAAAATTTTGATAAAATATCTTTCTATAGAAAAATTTTCGGTAAAAATATTTTTCTATAGAAAAATTTTCGGTAAAAATATTTTTCTATAGAAAAATTTTCGGTAAAAATATTTTTCTATAGAAAAATTTTCGGTAAAAATATTTTTCTATAGAAAAATTTTCGGTAAAAATATTTTTCTATAGAAAAATTTTTGATAAAAATATTTTTCTATAGAAAAATTTTTGATAAAAATATTTTTTTATAGAAAAATTTTCGATAGAAATATTTTTCTATAGAAAAATTTTCGGTAAAAGTATTTTTCTATAGAAAAATTTTCGGTAAAAATATTTTTCTATAGAAAAATTTTCTGTAAAAATATTTTTCTATAGAAAAATTTTCGGTAAAAATATTTTTCTATAGAAAAATTTTCGGTAAAAATATTTTTCTATAGAAAAATTTTCGGTAAAAATATTTTTCTATAGAAAAATTTTCGGTAAAAATATTTTTCTATAAAAAAATTTTCGGTAAAAATATTTTTCTATAGAAAAATTTTCGGTAAAAATAATTTTCTATAGAAAAATATTAAAATATTTTTCTATGGAAAAATTTTCGGTAAAAATATTTTTCTATAGAAAAATTTTCGGTAAAAATATTTTTCTATAGAAAAATTTTCGGTAAAAATATTTTTCTATAGAAAAATTTTCGGTGAAAATATTTTTCTATAGAAAAATTTTCGGTAAAAATATTTTTCTATAGAAAAATTTTCGCTAAAAATATTTTTCTATAGAAAAATTTTCGCTAAAAATATTTTTCTATAGAAACATTTTCGCTAAAAATATTTTTCTATAGAAAAATTTTCGCTAAAAATATTTTTCTATAGAAAAATTTTCTGTAAAAATATTTTTCTATAGAAAAATTTTCGGTAAAAATATTTTTCTCTAGAAAAATTTTTGATAAAAATATTTTTCTATAGAAAAATTTTTGATAAAAATATTTTTCTATAGAAAAATTTTTGATAAAAATATTTTTCTATAGAAAAATTTTTGATAAAAATATTTTTCTATAGAAAAATTTTTGTTAAAAATATTTTATGAAAACTGAAAAATGTTTGTTTTTGTTCAGTCGATAATCTACGCTTTTACTTTTGGTTTATGAACATAATTCTTAATAGTTATGTTTGTAAATTTAGTAATAATGCGAGGTTTTCGATCTGTCTAAATTGGGGATAATCCTCCTGAAGAGATGGCTTAACCAACCATCGAAACGCGTCGAGGAATTTGGTTTCTCCGCAAACATTTTTTGGCTTTTTATCAATAAATTGATCTGTTACATTAATAAATAAATGTAACAGGTTTGGGATCAAATGCAAGAAATTTTCTATAGAAAAATTTATTGATAAAATGATGTCTTTTGAAAATTGTTTGATAAAAGAATTTCTATATAAAACTTTTTGATAAAAGAAATTATTCATAAAAAAATAGAAACATTTTTGATAAAAAAAAATTTCTATAGAAACCTTTTTGATAAAGATATATTGTATAGAAAATTTTTGACAAAAAAAAATTTTATTGAAAAATTCTATAGAAAAATTTTTGATATAAAAATTTTGTATAGAAAACTTTTTGATAAAGACATTTTTGGTAGAAAAATTTTTGAAAAAGAAATTTTATACAGAAAAATATTTGATAGGGCTATTTTCTATACAAACATGTTTTTATAAAGAAATTTTTGACAAAAAAAAATTCTGTACAAAAATTTTTGATAAAGAATTTTTCTATAGAAAGATTTTTGAAACAGAAATTTTCTATAGAAAAATTTTTAATAAAAAAATTTTTTATGGGAAAATTTAGATAAAAAATTTTTTATGGAAAAATTTAGGTAAAAAATTTTCTATAGAACAAATTATGATAGAAAAATATTTTATAAAAAATTTTCTATGGAAACATTTTTTTTATCAAAAATTTCAATGGATTTGCTCTAAGAAACTTTTAATGATTTTGAAATTATTTTCTCAAAATGTCCCAATTATTTATATTATTTTCTTTTTTGTTAAGTCTACATCGATAAATCACAAAAAGTTAAGCACCTGGAAATCAACATTTGAAAAGTCATCAGCGAAATATGGTCTTAAATGCTGCGAAAAGTTTAGAGTTCTAGTTTCTGGAAGCAGCAAAATAATTATGTAGAACCTCCAAAAGTATGCAGTAATTTGACCTTGCAACTTAAAGGGAAATGTCCTATGGTATCCTCGTTGTTCCTTCCCATTTTGAAAGTATTACATACTCCAGGTCTTGAGTTGATTATTTTGTTACTAAACATATTTAAATATTATCCACATTTTATTTATTTAGTTTAAAATATTCAGTTAAAAAAGTTTTTCTATACCTTATTTTTTAAATGAAAATTTATTTAAAATGAAGTCTTAAATTTTACTCAAAAATTGTTATTGTTGTTGTTGCTCTACTTGCAAACGTCTTACCAAAGTGAAAATTCTTATTGGCATCCTTCAAATGGTTCTGTATAAGATTTAATCACTAGAGCAAAATAAACTCGCGGCTAAAGTGTTATCTTGATTGAGTTGAAAACTCTCGGGTTTCATTAACGCCAATTTATTGAATATAAATACGATAACAGTATAAAAACTTTAAATGGTGTGTTTGGCGGTGTGAAGGAAATGCATGTGTATGTGCTTCTAAACATTCTCAAATCAAATTCGATATAACCGCATATATGGTTGAGGTTTCAAAACCATTAAAGTACTTAAATTTTCTTTAAATGAGTTTGTGTATTTAGATGTTCGTAAAACAAGTATTGAATGACTCAGCTGTGGTAGAGTAATGTTCAACAGTAGAGCGATTTAGATATTTAAATATGATTTGAATAAGGCGTTTAAAATTTTTAAAACATGTTGTTAACATAAATACTACTTAAATGACTGTTAAAAAGCATAGAAATATTTTGATTTGAGTTAGTTAATGTGATTTAATTAAAAATCCGTTTCATTCTTCAAGATGTTCTTGCATAGATTATGCTTCACTGGGAGTCAAGGATAACAGAAGAAGAAGAAGAAGAAATTAAAAATCCGAAAGGTAGATTACATGTGGCCGGTAACTCAATTCTGGGAAGTGAGAACCTAGAGAGGTACTAGAAATAATAGACCAATTTTGACCAATTTCAATACCAATAGCCCTACAGCCAAATGAATTATCTGTACCAAATTTATCTGTATCAAATTGTCTATAGAATAGCGAGTTGTACTTTAATTACGAGCTTTGCATAGGAGTTTAGCCAGCCTTCCAGACGGATGGACTGACATGGTAAAATCGACTCAGGGAGTGATTCTAAGGGATGATATAGGGAATATTGTATACCAAGTAACGGTGCTGATGTTCTTGCATAGATTATGCTCCACTGGGAGTCAAGGATAACAGAAGAAGAAGAAGAAATGAAAAATCCGAAAGGTAGATTACATGTGGCCGATAACTCAATTCTGGGAAGTGAGAACTTAGAGAGGTACCAGAAATAATAGACCAATTTTGACCAATTTCAATACCAATAGCCTTACAGCCAAATTAATTATCTAAACCAAATTTATCTGTATCAA
Organism: Stomorhina lunata; assembly: GCA_933228675.1. Lineage (NCBI taxonomy): Eukaryota > Metazoa > Arthropoda > Insecta > Diptera > Rhiniidae > Stomorhina > Stomorhina lunata. The sequence goes on along the minus strand of OW121740.1, from coordinate 31,125,835 downwards.
ATTTTCTATAGTCTATAGAAAATTTGATACAGATAAATTTGGTACGCTATTCTATAGACTATAGAATAGCGAGTTGTACTTTAATTACGAGCTTTGCATAGGAGTTTAGCCAACCTTCCAGACAAACGGTCGGACGGACTGACATGGTTAAATCGACTCAGTGAGTGATTCTAAGGGGTGATGTAGGTGATATTGTATACCAAGCAACGGTGCTGATTAGTTTAATTTGGTAAACCCAGACTTATCTTGGTATATCCTTCATCTTAACTGTGGACACTTACCTCCTCGTGGCTACGTTAGTTGCAGCTAAAACAGTCATCAAACTAGTACCGCGAGTTTTGGCATAACAACGATAAAAACATTTGTCAGTAATAAACCAGTAGTAACCGAAAAAATCAGATACTATGAACAATGTTGACTACTATTTGAGGACCAGGTGCTCTGATCCAGTTGATGGATGTTGTCGGCTTTAGTCTAGTTCAGGTGAACCGCACCGATCTTAAAAATTTTTATAGCCCATAAAGAACTTTTAATTTTAAGAACACTAGTATACAAATTTTTGGCAAGAACCTTTTAGTTTAGGAGATACAGTGCTTTAAAGTTCCGAAGTATAAATCGATTTATTACTCTTAATAATCAACAAATGTTAAATTTTACCCTTGGTTTTTTAGCGAAAATGTCCATATCTCGAAAACTGACCGATATAACGTAATCCAATGATGTGTAGACCATTTAAGCTTTCATCTGATACTAATAATTAGCTGATATCTTTTAAGATAACAAAGATATTGGGGTTTAAAGTTGATTTTTTTATCTTTCATTTTTTAAGTATAGTTTAATTGAACTGTGTCGATTTTAAACATTTTTATAGCCCATAAAGAACTTTCAATTTTAAGAATTTTTGTTTTTAACATTAATGGATAAAGTTAAATAAAAATTTCGCCGCAGGCGCGATTTTTTTGAAATAATTTTTCGCCTGCGGCGCTTCCTACTTTTTTTTTAAATTAATGGTTAAAGTTAAATAAAAATTTATTTTGAAAAATTATTTCAAAAAAATCGCGCGATTTTTTTGAAATAATTTTTCGCCTGCGGCGCTTACTACATTTTTAAACAGATAAGAAAAAAATATTTTCCTTTAAACATTTACATGTTTGTTATCTTAAAAGATATGCGGTAACTATTGATATCAGATAAAAGCTTAATATGTTAGATTCTTAAATTTGTACTTCATTTGATTATGTCATATTGATGGGTTTTTGAGAAATGGACATTGTTTTACAAAAACCAATAGTAAAATTCAATATTTTTTTAATAGTTGCTTAATGCATTAATTAAACTAGACTTTAAAAATGAAAGATAAAAAAATCAACTTTGAACCTTAATATCTTTGTTATCTTAACAGATAAGAGCCAACCATAAATATCAGATGAAAGCCTAAAAGGTTGACTACTTAAATCCATATATCATTTGATTACGTTATATCGACCAGTTTTCGAGATATGGACATTTTTGCTAAAAAACTAAGGCTAAAAATTAATATTTTTCTTGATAGTTCCTTAATGGGTTAATAAAAGGTAAAACTAATTATCTTATCTGAAAGATATTTCGGTGCACTTTCACATGACATACATATTGCTGCAATCGGTCCTACATTAAGAGAGATATACCTACTTATATTTCGGAACTTTAAACCACTATATCTCCCAAACCAAAAGTTTCTTGCCCATAAAAAGAGTTTCAAACAAAAGCTATTTAAAGTCCCTATCAGAAAAAAAAAATTTCAAAAAAATCGGTGCAGTTCACCTGATCTAGACTTGTTCCAAAACCAAATTGTATTTAGTTGATGGAAGACACTCATGTGTTTTGGATGTGCGTTCCATGCAAGGAGCTAACAGGGACTCCGAACATTACCTTGTTGTAACCAAGGTGAGAACACATTTAAGGGTATCGAGGAACGTTCAAGCTAAAACGCAAAGGAGATATGATATAAAAAAACTTTAATCTCAGCAGGTTGCCACTGATTACTCCAAACGAGCAACTCAGTTACTAAGAGAGAAAAACTAATTCTCAAACGACATTTGCACGCTATGGCAACATATTGCCAACTCCATGAAGTCTGCCAAATCCAAATCCCTCATCCTAAAAACTCTTGGTACGACGAGAAGTGCCACAACGACACTTCTGAGAAAAATGCGGTCAACGGGGCAACTCTGCAATCAGTAGCTACTTGTGGATCTTTTGAAAGATATCGAGAGACAGAGAGGGAAGAAAAACGAAAGAGATGGAGAGGCGTGTGTTTAAGGAGATTGAATCAAAATGAAGTACCCAAATTTTACCAAAAAGCTAAGCGCCAGACGGATGTTTATGGCAGCTGTATCTTTTCCTGTAAGGACGACCAAGGAGATCTGGTTACAGATAGAGAAAGCGTATGAAAACTAGGAAAACTTTTGCAAGTTGTTGGTTGCAAATGAAAGCGACCAAGATGGTACGCATGAACAAATCAACGATGACGGCATAATATGTCAACCACCCAACCAGAATGAGGTTAGAACTGCAATAGCGTCGATGGCTTGCCAGCAGAGCTTGAGGTGATGAGCTAAGGGAGAATATTTTGAAATGTCCAGTGCACAAAATAGGAGATAAATTTGTATGTGCAAATTATAGAGGGATAAGCCTCCTTTCAATTGCATATAAGATTCTATCGAGTTAAGGAAGTAATTGAGGCGTACCAATGTGGCTTTAGACCGGGTAACTTAATGCCTGACCAGATCTTTACAATACAATTTTTATAGAAAACATATGATGCTCGCGTTTGCAGATGACATTGATATTCAGGGATGTAACTGCCACCTTTTCCAGTTTTGAGATGGAATCAAACAAAATGGGTCTAACTGTTAAGTATTAAAAATAAAACTGATAGTTTCTACAGCCAGACAGACCCATAAATTGGATCAAACGTGTCATTTGAGAACTATAGCTTAGAGGTTGTTAAAGAAATTGTATATCTTGGTACCGATGTGAACGTCAACAATGATATAATCTTCGAAATCGAACGTAGAATCATACTTTTCAATCGATGCTATTTGGCCGTAAAAACTAAAATTATGCTCTATAAAACGCTTACCCTACCAGTATTATTATACGGTGCTGAATCATGGACACTTGCATAAGCAGATAAAGCCATTCTTGGAGCGTTTGAGACGAAAATTCTAGGAAATATCTTTGGACCAGTCTGCGTCAACAAAGAGTATCGACATTGAATGAACCATGAATCCTATTAAAAACTCAAGATTTCCATAAAAAATAATTTTTGTTTAAATTTAATTAATACTCCGTTTTTATACCCTTCACCACCATAGGTGGAAAGGATATTATAAGTTTGTGCTGATGTATGTAACGCATAGAAATATTTGTCCTAGACCCATCTTTTAGTATACCAATAGGCCTAGAATCACTTTCTGAGTCGATTTAGGGATGTCCGTCCGTCCGTCCGTCTGGCTGGCTGGCCGGACCCCCATGTAAACCTTGTAATCAAACTACAGGTCACAATTCTAAATATAATTTGATGAAATTTGGCACAGATCATTTTTTAGATAATGGGACCATGGCAATTGAAATTCGTCAAAATCGGTCAATTATTTATGGTAGCTCCCATAGGTTCAACTTCCCGGAATTGATATATTGGCCAAAAAAATCAATATTTTTTCATGAAATTTAAAACAAATACTGCTTATGTAAACATAAATCACTGTACCAAATTTCGTTAAAATCGGTCCACGTTTGACCATAGCTCCCATACAAACTTTTTACTCAAAACTAAATAATAAATACGACAAAAATCACTAAAACGCTCGTAAATCCGAAGATAATGAGAATTTTAAGTTTATTTTTCGCATACATAATTTTTGTAACAACTATAATCAATTTGCTAAATTTCGAGATAATCGGTCCACATTTGACCCTACCTCTTATATAAGTCCAAATGGCGGAAACAGCTTAAATAAACAGGTTTTGAGAATATGTTTGTATGATGGCAAAATTTAGTAAATATTTGTCTTTGTACAGGAAAAAGAACACCTTTGCCCTTAGTGGTGAAGGGTATCGTATGGTCGGTCTTGACCGACTATAGAACTTTCTTACTTGTTTTCTTTAAAAAATGTTTAAAAATTATGATAATCTTGAGGTTTTTATAGAAATGTCAAGCGATCGTTGGATTTTCTATAAAACAATTAAGACACCATCAGTTCTTCTAGATGGTGTCTTAATGGTAGCCAGAATGGAAAATATAGTTTAAAGAAAAATCAAGTGATCGTCAGATTTTCTATGAAAAAATTATTGATCTTCCGATTTTCTAAAAAAAACTTTAATGATTGATTTCATAAAAGATTTTGTCATATTTTCTTTAGCAAACTGTATAATTCATAATTCGTAAGGTTTCTAATGGAAAATTTAAGCGATTGAAAATCTAAAAATAGTTTTAATTTCAAAAAATTGTGATCGTTAAACGATTGTAATATTTTGTGAAATTCTCTTTAGCAAACTGTATTATTCATAAGATTAAAGCGATCGTATGATCTATAATAAAAAATTTAAACGTGATCATTAAGTGATCGTAAGATTTTGTCAGATTTTCTTTATACACTGACATGGGCATAGTCAAACGTATTAAGCAACAGCGGCTGCGTGGGCTAAAACATTTTGTGCGAATGAATGAAAATACTCCAACATGAAAAGTGTTCGATAATGATCCTCGTGTTCGATAATAGAACTTGTTGAAATATCTTTGGACCAGTCTGCGTCAACAATGAGTATCGACATTGAATGAACCATGAATTCTATTAAAAACTCAAGATTTTCATAAAAAATATTTTTTGTTTAAATTTAGTTAATACTCCGTTTTTTTCTTTAAAAAATGTTTAAAAATTATGATAATCTTGAGGTTTTTATAGAAATGTCAAGTGATCATTGGATTTTCTATAAAACAATTAAGACACCATCAGTTCTTCTAGATGGTGTCTTAATTGTAGCCAGAATGGAAAATATAGTTTAAAGAAAAATCAAGCGATCGTCAGATTTTCTATGAAAAAATTATTAATCTTACGATTTTCTAAAAAAAAATTAATGATTGATTTCATAAAAGATTTAGTCATATTTTGTTTAGCAAACTTATTATTCATAAGATTGAAGCGATCGTAAGATTTAAATAGAAAATTTAAGCGACTGAAAATCCAAAAATCGTTTAGATTTCAAAAAAAAAATTGTGATCGTTAAGTGATCGTAGTATCGTAGATCGTAGATCGTAGTATCGTAGTATTGTAAGATTTAAGCGATCGTAAGATTTAAATAGAAAATTTAAGCGACTGAAAATCCAAAAATCTTTTAGATTTCAAAAAAAAAAATTGTGATCGTTAAGTGATCGTAGTATCGCAGATCGTAGTATTGTAAGATTAAAGCGATCGTAAGATTTCTAATAGAAATTAAAAATCAAAGAATCGTTCAAATTTCAAAAAAAAATAAATCGTTAAGTGATAGTAAGATTTTGTCAGATTTTCTTTATACGCTGACAAAGACATAATGCGCTTAAATTAAGCAACAGTGGGTGCGTGGGTTAAGACATGTTATGCGACTGGATGAAAATACTGCGGCATGAAAAGTGTTCGATAATGATCCTGAGGGAACTCGTATAAGAGGGTGTCCAAAAATTCGATGGAAAGCCCAAGTAGAAGAAAATCTTTTAAAACATGATTTTCTCGACATCTAGTTTCATGTTTATTTTATTTCGTTCAGGTCCAAAAACTATTGTGGCACTGTGTTATCAGCATGATCGTATTAGGGCATAACCTGATCTTAAAGTCTGCAAATTATAAACATATTTATATCTATACAAATGCATTTTATGTATTTTTCTTAAACTTTTTTTCAAAAAGCTTAACATTTATTTATCTTAAGGATTTTATGGTTCCAAATAAATTTAAAATTTAATCGTATTTTTGTAACAAATGTCTCTTTTAATCTTTTTTTATGTAGAGGTCAAATGCTTTATGATTTTTAATAATATCATAAAATATTTACAAAAGTCTTATGTTTGAATATCTTAATTTGTTTTTGCAATATATAACGTCTGCATATACATTAGTACATACATTACATTCAAAAAGTGTAAATAAATATTTATATATAAAATAATATTTACACATGTATCATGATATTCTACACATGTTTCAAATTAATTGTGTTTTTTGTATCAAAATTCTGCAAAGAAATCGTAAAGAATTTATGAAGCATTCGTAATGTCCTATTCGTATGTCCTATGTCCTCTTTGTGTCACAAAATGTCATTTTACAAAACATTTAACCCAAAAATTTACTTTTAAATATCAATTATACTTATATTGTAATTTTAAGGTTTTGACCTTATATCATGTTGTATTTGTTTAGATATGTCTGTGCTTATATTTATTATATTCATATATAAATATCCTTTTAAGTTTACAGTGGGGACAATAAATTAACCCATATACCTTATGAAAGGGCCCAGAGAATGACAGGTCTGTACATCACGAGTGCGTATCTTACTTTCCCATCGATAATCTTACTTAATGTTTTTTTGAGACCGAAATTCTAGCCAGATAGAACGTCGACTGAGATGTAATTTTCTCACAATAAAGGGATTTTGTGTGGATAAATGGGAACTCAATTCATTAATAATTATATAGTTTTTGCCATCACTGTATAACGTTTGATGTCGAAGACTTAGTAAAGTACAAAAGATTTCAGGCTACTCATTGAAACTTAAGGAAATACATTAAATACACTCAACTGGAAAGACATAATATACCTATGGATCTTAAAATTAATACCCATACAAATACATAATATTTATAAATACATACATATCAACAGCTGAAATGTAAAAGTCCCATTAATAGAACCAAAGTTTTTGATAATGTTAATTCATTATTTCAAAATTAGTCATAATAAATGAGAGACATAAGTATTTCGGTTCAATATAAACAAGTAAGAGTGTTATATTCGGCTGTGCCGAATCTTGTATACCCACCATTAAGCTGTACGAGAGTGCAGCTAATTCAAAATGTTGTCCAAATGTGGTATTGTTGGTAATATATTTGGACTAAATTTTTGAGGCCCAATGCTCCACTGGGAGTCAAGGATAACAGAAGAAGAAATTCGGTTGCACTAGTATAGTTACTATTTAAAGCATCTAAGTGATTTCCCAAGTATTTACCTTGGACTAAATGCTGTTCCATAACCGAATATAGTTTTACATTAATAAGCTGTTTCGTTGTGCCATAAACATCTTGATAGCAACACGGCAGGTTCATATATTTTGTTAGGAGTTCCTAATGCATCTACCGTGTATAAAGTCTGGACCTAACATTGATTGATAGCTATCTAATTTCGTAGATGCAATCTTAATATACTGAATGTACCTCCAAATCTTTTTGATTGTAGATAAAAAAGGGGACGTTATATATATATATAAGAACTATAGCCAAATGTTGACCGATTGTTACAAGATTTTATATACTGGCTGGTATTAACATAAAGTTTATTTGTGCAAAATTTAGTGGCCATAGCTGGCATAGTTTATAATTTAATAGCTGTAAACTGGCGTTTGTGGCATTTAAGTGGATACTGGGAGCGATTTTTATATGAAAGCTATGGTCAAAAATGGACCGATTCCTATAAAATTTGACATACTTACTGAAAGTTGCATAAAACTTCTCCGTTCTAAATTTAGTAGCTATAGATTTTACAATTTTATTCAATTTATCAGCATAAATGTGATTCCCGGGGCAGGGTTATATGGGAGCTCTACCTAAATGTGAACCGATTTTACCAATTTTCAGCACACAGTTTCTATAACATATCGAAGATACTTCTTTTAAATTTTGTCTCACTAGCTCTTGTTGTTAAGGAGCTATCTCGCTTTTCTCTGTCGGAAATACGGACATAAACCGTATTTTCTTTTTGTATTTTTGTGTTTCTGTAATTTTTTTTATATGGGAGCTATGGTCATATAGTAACCGATTGTAACAAAATTTCGCACACTGGATGGCATTCACATAAGACTTCTTTTTGTAAAATTTGGTTGATGTAACCCCTTTCGTTTGAGGCCCTATGCTCCACTGGGAGTCAAGGATAACAGAAGAAGAAGGACCCCTTTCGTTATGGCGCTAACTCGCTTTTATCTGACGGACAGACGGACATAAACCCCCTTTTCTTTTTGTATTTTTGTGTTTCCGTAAGTTTTTTATATGGGAGCTATGGTCAAATGGTGACCGATTGTGACAAAATTTTGCACACTCGTTGGCATTGGCATAAGACCTCCTCGTGATAAATTTAGCGGCTAAATGTGTTATAGTTTTAGATTTATTGGCATTTGAGTGTATTTTATTTGAAATTTTGGCTGTTTCCGTAAGTTTTTTGTATGGGAGCTATGACTTAATATGAACCGATTTTGTTGAAATTTTATATGCTGCCTAGGGCTTATGCAAAACTTTTGTATACCAAATTTTGTCATCATATCTGCTATAGTTTGTTATTTATTAGCAAATAAGCGATTAGAGTAGGCGAGGTTATTCGGGAGCTATGGTCAAATGTTAACCGATTTTGCCCAATTTTAATACTAAAATTTTCTCATAGATGAAGAATGTTTTTGCTTAGTTTCAGCGAGACAAACGGACATCGCTCAATTGTTTTAGAATTTCATAAGGATTCAGAATATATATCGTTTTTGATTTTTGAGCCAATATTAAGGAAATTACAAACGGAATGACAATCTCAATATACCCCACATTCTTTTTGATGGTGGGTATAAAAAAGCAGTAGAAATTTAGTTACATATTTTTTATTTTCAGCTAACGATATACAAATAACTTTCATTATATCTGAATACACATATACTACTATATATTTATAAACGTCTATCACTCGTTGTATGCTTGTTGGCAATTTGTAAATGTTGATTCCTTAAGAAAAGGTCTAGAATATATTTTAAAATATGTTTAACATTTAAACGTTTATTAGGTATTGCCAAAACTGCTACCGGTTAATGGTTATTGCTTCTGCATGAACAATTTTATTTTCCTAAAAAACCTAAATGTTTCATATAAAACGTATTTTTGTGGATTTATTTATGTGGATACATTCATTTTGTAAATGAACATTTAATAGCAAATTAAAAGTGATTGATTTAAAGGATTTATGTCAATATTTTATTGGAAATCGTGCCAAAGTGTAAAGTTTATGGTTAAAATAATACTTATGTTATTGGGGTGAAATTGAGGGTTAGTTCACATTTGGCGAATGTTTGGGAGGTAATAAAAGCAACTAATACAAATTGAGACAGATTTCGATATGACAATTTAAAATCTAAAAATATAAGGGGTAATTCTTATGTGATAAAAATTACACTATGCAACTTTTTCAAAATGTGTTTTTTTAAATTATTCTTTGTTTTTATTGGACATTCAATTTTAATTTTTAACATCTTAGATATATGTGAAGTTCAAAGAACGAACAATTAAATTGTTGACTTTTTTAATAAGCACTTTTATACTTTTTTTTGTATAGAGAAAGGTCAAAGTTGTTATTTTTCCAGTATAAAGACAAATATTAGCTAAATTTTGCCATCATACAAACATTTTCTTATATACTTATTACTTATATATTCAATCTGTTTCCGTCATTTGGACTTATATGAGAGCTAGGGTGAAATGTGGACCGATTATCCGAAATTTGGCAAATTGTACGGTTGTTACAAAAATTATGTATGCAAAAAATAAACTTAAAATTCTCATTATCTTTAGATTTACGAGCGTTTTAGTAATTTTTGTCTCATTTAGTGCGTTTTTAAAGAAAAGTTTGTATTTAAATTTCATGAACAAATATTTCTATTCGAGGCCAATATATCAATTCCGGGAATGGGCCGATTTTGATGAATTTCAATAGCCATGGTCCCATTGTCAAAAAATGATCTGTGCCAAATTTCATCAAATTATCTTTAGAATTGCGAACTGTAGTTTGATTACAAGGTTTACATCGGAGTCCAGCCTGCCAGACGGACGGACGAATCGACTCAGAAAGTGATTCTAAGCCTATTGGTTTACTAAAAGGTAGGTCTTAGACAAATATTTCCATGCGTTACATACATCAGCACAAACTTATAATACCCTTTCCACCTATGGTGGTGAAGGGTATAAGAATGATTGCTATGTGAACTAAGCTTATAAAACATTCATGTTATTTGTTTGTATTAATCACGTTTTATTTTGGAGCAATAAAACGATATAAGACAACAATTCCAGCCATTTCTTTTATTGAATTCCTTATGAAGTTATTTATTGATTTGATCTTTCGTATCATTTTATTTTCTTCAAATAATTAAACATTTACCACAAACATAACTTTAATAAAAAGCGATTTTATATAAAATTCCTTTTTTGCTATCATTCTACGCATAAAACTTTTGATTCAACTTTCCTTGGACAAAATTAAATTTCTTTTAAGCAAAAGTTTAAAGTTGCATTTTTAAATTTATTTGCTTTTACTTACTTTTTTACTTATTTCTTTATAGAAAATTCTTTCCAAGATTTTTCAACTTAAGTAATGAAATACTCATGTACTCGTATTTGTTTGTAAACAAGATTAAAAATAAAATAAAATTTTAATAAATGCAAATACGTTCGAATAAATATAAAAATTTTCGTCTGGTTTTTTTTTATTATATTAAACCTTGTTTTTGTGCTATTTAAAGATTTGTAAGTAAGTTTTTTTCACCTTTATTTTGTATTTATGTCGAAAATATTATACAGGATTGCAAATATTTGCTGGAATTCATTCAAACTTACTCGGAATTAACAAAAAACTTTTGTACTTTCTGTTTTATTTGAATACTGATTAGGGTGTTTACTCGAGTTATGTTTGCTCGATTAATCGGAAAAATAAAATCGATTAATCGCTCGAGTAAATAAAAATGACTAATTTCAAATAAAGATTTATTTGAGTAATTTTTTACGATAAATCGGGTTACTTGAGTAAAAACATTTTCATAATTTTGTTAGTATTTATACCCTTCACTACCATAGGTGAAAAGGGTATTATAAGTTTGTGCTGATGTTTGTAACGCATAGAAATATTTGTCTTAGACCCACCTTTTAGTATACCAATAGACTCACTTAGAATCACTTTCTGAGTCGATTTAGTGATGTCCGTCCGTCCGTCTGGCTGGCTGGCTGGACGGCTGGCTGGACCCCCATGTAAACCTTGTAATCAAACTACAGGTCGCAATTCTAAAGATAATTTGATGAAATTTAGCACAGATCATTTTTTTAATAATGGGACCATGGCTATTGAAATTGGTTAAAATCGGTCCATTATTTATGGTACCTCCCATAGGTCCCACTTCCCGGAATTGCTATATTGGCCACAAATATCAATATTTTTTCATGAAATTTAAAAAAAATACTGCTTATGTAAACTTAAATCACTGTACCGAATTTCGTTGAAATCGGTCCACATTTGACCATCGCTCCCATACAAACTCTTCTTCAAAAACACACTAAATGAGACAAAAAATCACTAAAACGCTCGTAAATCTAAAGATAATGAAAATTTTGAGTTTATTTTTTGCATACATAATTTTTGTAACAACTGTAATCAAATTGCCAAATTTCGAGATAATCGGTCCACATTTGACCTAGCTCTCATATATGTAAGTCCTAATGACTGAAACAGGTTGAATATATACGTTTTGAGAAAATGTTTGTATGATGGCAAAATTTAGCAAATATTTGTCTTTATACAGGAAAAATAACACCTTTGACTTTAGCGGTGAAGGGTATCGTATGGTCGGCTTGACCGACTATAGCGCTTTCTTACTTGTTTTTTTAATATTAATAAAATAAAACGTCTAAAGTTTTTCAGTGTATTCTTAAATGCAAGTTTGTTTGAAACATCGTTGGCCAAATAGAAAGCGTTTTTAAATGAAAGTTTGTTTCTGCTTTTCTTGAGTACGGGTAGAGAAAAAGTTTTATTTTTTAATGTATGTTCTTTTTATTCCCCTGTCACACAAATCATGGCCAAGATTGGTTTTACGTTATCTACTGGCCATAATTAAAATTATCAATTCTAAGAAATAATCAAGAGTTGTAATATAGTCTATTGAAGGTTCAATAATCGTAGATCCAAATATAGCTGATTGTATATTCAGAAATAATAGTTTACCAGTTGTTGTATCAAATGTATTAGTAATTTCTACTATTACCAATTTAAAGGTCCTAATGTAATCGTAGCTCCTGTTATAGTCCATTTGAACGTACCATTGTAATCGTAAAACCTACAATAGCAAAGTTAATGTTTCTAATGTATTCGTAGGTACTACTATAGTTTAGTTGAAGATTCTTATGTAATCGTAGGACATTAGATAGTAATAGTATGTCCTACTATAGTTCAATTAAAGGACGCAATGTAATCGTAGAAGATCTCATTGTGAAGGTAGGTAAAAGGTTGTCGTAAATTGTTACTTATCTATTGGATGAAAATCAGGATTTATTAAATCGAAAGATTACTTTAGGCGATCAGTGTAAGCATGTATACATATATATAAAAGTTAATAAACCGCCGTGGTATAGCAGGTTAGGCATCCGCTATTTTTTTTTTGTTAAAAGAAACTATAATTTTATTAAAAACAGCTTATTCAAAAAATCTTACTCGAGTAATTTTAAGATGAATATTTTACTCGATTAACTCGAGTAATTTTTGACGATTAATCGATTTTCCGAGTAATTTAAAAACCCCATTTTCAAGTTATTTGATTACTCAAACAATTAAAAGTCGAGTAAAATGAAAACCCTAATACTGATGTTTGAATTAAGTATTTATTTATATTTTGTTTAAAGAACTGCGAAAATTTAAACTGATACATTTGTGGTTGATGGCTTTGATTGTTAAAAAGTTTACAAATTTTATTGTTTCTAAATATTTATTTCAAGGAAAACATTATGAATGTGCACTTGTTCAACAAGAGGGTATTAACTCAAAATTTTAAAATTTTCACTTTTTTAAAGAAATTGATGTGTAGTAGTCTTATCTACCCACTGTACAAATCTGACCTCATTCTCACTATAATTTCACCAAAAAAAAAACTACAGTTTTACGCCTCTTCCTTATATGAAAGTAGTAGTAAAATAAAATAGTTTTTTAACTCTACTGAAAATTTATAAATTTTGAGTTAATACCCTCTTGTTGATCAAATGCGATATATAAAATCTTTTGTTTGAGTCTATGGAACAACCAAAAGATGATTTTGTAATTGTAATCATCGCACGGTAGCTCAAAGTAACGTTCATAGCTTCTTCGTTAAAAAAAAACAAGTAAGAATATGCTATAGTCGGTCAAGCCCGACCATACGATACCCTTCACCACAAAGGTTAAAGGTGTTCTTTTTCCTGTATAAAGGCAAAAATATCTGAATCTTGTTAAAAATCATTAGTCATCAAAAAACTGCTAAATCATCCCAAAATTGTTGAGTAAAGCTAAATATATTGTATCATCAAAAAACTGCTGAATCATACTAACACTTCTGAATCATAAATAGGCAGATTTATTCTGAAATTGCTGAGTCATCCTAAAATTGCAGAATCATACTAAAATTACGAAGTAATCACAAAACTTCTAACTCATTATTAAATGCTAACTCATCAAAAACTTAAGAGTCATCTTAAAATTGCAAATTAACAAATTTTTTCTATAGAAAAATTTCCATTAACAAATCTTTTCTATAGAAAATTTTCATTATGAAATTTTTTCTATAGAAAATTTTCATTATGAAATTTTTTCTATAGAAAAATTTTCATTATAAAATTTTTGTATAGAAAAATTTTCATTATGAAACTTTTTCTATAGAAAAATTTTCATTATAAATTTTTTTCTATAAAAAAATGTTCTATATAAGATTTTTTCTATAGAAAAATTTTCAATACAAAATTTTTTCTATAGAAAAATTTTCAATATAAAATTTTTTTTGTAGAAAAATTTTTATTATAAAACTTTTTCCACATTTTTTTATAGAAAAATTTTTATTATTAAATTTTCTCTATAGAAAAATTTTCTTTATTGAATTTTTTCAATAGAAACATTTTTTTTATTAAATTTTTTCAATACAAAAATTTTCATTATAAAATTTTTTCTATAGAAAAATTTTTATTATAAATTTTTTTCTATAGAAAAATTTTAATTTTTTCTATAGAAAAATTTTAATTTTTTCTATAGAAAAATTTTCAGTTTTTCTATAGAAAAACTTTCATTGCAAATTTAGTTCTTATTGAAGAATTTTCATTATAAAATTTTTTCTATAGAAAAATTTTCATTATAAAATTTTTTCTAAAGAATAATTTTAAATACAAAATTTATTCTAATTAAAAAGTTTTACTGTAGTGTATTGCACTAAGAATCCCAATTTATTACAATTATTTATTATTACAGTAAAACTTTTTAATTAAATGTTTGATGTCCCAAATTTTGATAAACCTTTTTAAATTTATTCTATTGAAAATTTTTCTTTATAAAATTTTTTCTAACGAAAAATTTTCATTATAAAATTTTTCTATAGAAAAATTTTCATTATAAAATATTTTTAAAAAATAACAAAATAGTCGGGATGTAAATATTATTCAAAAAGAAGAGTTTTCGCATTTGATCCCAAATCGGTTACATTTATTTATTAATATAACAGACCAATTTATTGATAAAAAGCCAAACAATGTTTGTGGAGAAACCAAATTCCTCGACGCGTTTCGATGGTTGGTTAAGCCATCTCTTCAGGAGGATTATCCTTAATTTAGACAGAAATTTTTTCTTTAAAAAAATTTTCAATATAAAATTTTTTCTTTGGAAAAATTTTCGTTATAAAATTTTTTCTTTAGAAAAATGTTCGTTACAAAATTTTTTCTTTAGAAAAATTTTCGTTATAAAATGTTTTCTTTAGAAAAATTTTCATTATAAAATTTTTTCTTTAGAAAAATTTTCCATATAAAATTTTTTCTTTAGAAAAATTTTCATTATAAAATTTTTTCTACAGAAAAATTTTCATTATAAAATTTTTCTATAGAAAAATTTTCATTATAGAATTTTTTCTATAGAAAAATTTTCATTATAAAATTTTTCTATAGAAAAATTTTCATTATCAAATTTTTTCTATAGAAAATTTTTCATTATAAAATTTTTTCTATACAAAAATTTTCATTATAATTTTTTTTCTATAGAAAAGTTTTCATTATAAAATTTTTTCTATAGAAAAATATTCATTATAAAATTTTTCCTATATAAAAATTTATATTATAAATTTTTTTCTATAGAAAAATTTTCATTATAAAATTTTTTCTATAGAAAAATTTTCATTATAAAATTTTATTGAAAAATTTTCATTATAAAATTTTTCTATACAAAAATTTTCATTATAAATTTTTTTTATAGAAAATTTTCATTATAAAATTTTTTTTTATAGAAAACTTTTTATTACACAATTTTTTCTATCGAAATATTTTTATTATTTTATTTTTCTATAGAAAAATTTTTATTATAAAATTTTTTGTACAAAAAAATTTTCATTGCAAAATCTTTTCTTATAGAAAAATTTTCATTATAAAATTTTTTCCATAGAAAAATTTTCATTGCAAAATCTTTTCTTATAGAAAAATTTTCATTATAAATTTTTTTCTATAGAAAAATTTTCATTATAAATTTTTTTCTATAGAAAAATTTTCATTATAAAATTTTTTCTATAGAAAAATTTTTATTATAAAATTTTTCCCATAGAAAAATTTCTATTATAAAATGTTTTCTATACTATTTTCTATTTTTATTATAGTATTTTTCCATTATAAATTTTCATTATAAAATTTTTTCTACAAAAAAAAATTTTTAAAAAAAAAATTTCTATAGAAAAAGTTTTATTATTAAAATTTCTCTATTAATGAAAATTTTATAATAAAAATTTTTCTATAGAAATAATTTTATAATGAAAATTTTTCTATAGAAAAATTTTTATAATGAAAATTTTTCTATAGAAAAATTTTTATAATGAAAATTTTTCTATAGAAAAATTTTATAATAAAAATTTTTCTATAGAAAAACGAAAATTTTTCTATAGAAAAAATTTTATAATGAAAATTTTTCTATAGAAAAAAATTTTATAATGAAAATTTTTCTATAGAAAAAATTTTATAATGAAAATTTGTCTATAGAAAAAAATTTATAATGAAATTTTTTCTATAAGAAAAAATTTTGCAATGAAAATAGAAACAATTTTATTATAAAATTTTTACTATAGAAAAATTTTCATTATACATTTTTGTGACACTGTCTGGCTATCCATATAATCTTGTTGTCAAATTACAAGTAACAGCTTTATAGATAATTTAATAAACTTACACATAATCCCTATTCATTAATTCCATATTTGACCTTAGTGGTTGTCGGTCATGACCGACTATAGCTACTATCGTATTATTACTTTATGTTTCTACTATAGTCCCATTCTCATGTTTATTGCAATTAGTTAGTTAAGGCGGTTTTCTTAAATAAATAAGGTTTGTGTTATAACACACGCCATCAGTTTAGCATTTTTAAAAGAAGCTGTGCTTGCTATATACAAAGAAGTATATTACATATTCTACTAACTGTTGTATTGTGATATAATAGATCTACGCTAGTTCAAATGAATGCTTGTAATAAATGACAAGTTACCTGAGATGTGTTTAACTTTCTGCACTCTTTGCTTTATGTAGGCCCAATGTGATTTAAACTTTTCTCTAAAACAAAACGTTAAGAAAAAAAGATTACACTTTAACAACTGGCAAAAGAAGAGATAAAAGTTTTGCTGTACTTACATTTATACTCTAGATGTATGCATGTGGTAAATACATAATATATGGCTTTATTCCCACTTGTATAGCCATTATTCATATTACTATTTACTTAAGTTTTATGAAGTCAAAAAGCGCAAAGTTTTTCTTTTTAACATATCATTAGATGAAATGAAAAAGGGCTTAACTTAAATAAAGATAAACATAAATTTGTTAGATATTTTAATTTTTAATTGAAGTAAGTCCATAATTAAATGAATATCGATTTCTTATGTCACTGATTCCATTTTACATTTTAGCTAACGACAAACATACGAGTATGTAAATATTTGTGACTGTGTTTGTGTGTCTTTGTTTATGTTGCAGCTAAAAGCTTTAACTAATTGACTTCCAGAAGACTATAAAGTTCAAAAAGCATTAATACACATAAGTTATATAAATACCACGTGTATTAAGTTAAATAAATCATAAAAGTTCATATAATAATACTTACAAAAACTAAATGACAAGCGGTATATTTGTAATATGGTTCTAGATACACATCTTTTTTAATTAAATTAAGTTTAAAAACGTTTCAAATATATAAATCCTCTAAGATTTTGATGTCTTTTCCTCTTAATTTGTTTAGTAAACAAAAACATAGTATAATTTATATTACTCATACGAGTACGACAAGGGTTAAATTTTCTTTTGACTGTTACCTTTCACAACCTCAACTAAACACGTACATAAATATCTCACACATACATCTATCTTCTTCTTCTTCTATATTTATAAAAAAAATGTTCTCGTCTGTTTGAAGGATCTCCGAAACTAGCGGACCGGTTTTCTGAAATTTTGACATTGTGGTATGGTGTGACCGGTGGTTAAAATAGGCTAGGTTCTTTTTTTAAATCTCAAGTGGGCGTGACTCCTCCCATATAAGTTAAATATTGAAAATAACAAATATGGATGACCGAGCGGCCCTATTTTGCTTAAATTTTTACAGTATCTTAAGGTGTGACCGATGAATAAAATAGGCCAGGTTTTTTTTGAAATCTTAAGTGGGCGTGGCCCCTCCCATAGAAATCAGATATTAAAAATTACAAATATTGATGATCCAACCGACAACATTTTTTGAAATTTAGATAGTTTGGTAAGGTGTGACCGGTGATTAAAATAGACTAGGTTTTTTCTGAAATCTTAAGTAGGCGTGACTCCTCCCATATAAGTTAAATATTGAAAATAACAAATATGGATGACCGAGTGGCCCTATTTTGCTTAAATTTTACAGTATCTTAAGGTGTGACCGATGAATAAAATAGGTCAGGTTTTTTTTTGAAATCTTAAGTGGGCGTGGCCCCTCCCATAGAAATTAGATATTAAAAATTACAAATATTGATGATCCAACCGATAAAATTTTTCTGAAATTTAGATAGTTTGGTAAGGTGTGACCGGTGGTTAAAATAGGCTAGGCTTCTTTCCGAAGTCTTAAGTAGGCGTGACTCCTCCCATATAAGTTAAATATTGAAAATAACAAAATTTTTGTAATTATTAAAATTACAAATATTGATGACCCTGCTAACCGATTTTTCTAAAATTTTGACAGTATGACAAGGTGTGACCGGTGGCTAAAATAGGCAAGGGTTTTTTGTGAAATCTAAAGTGGGCGTGACCCTTCCCATATAAGTCAAATATTAAAAATGACAAACCTGGATGATAAGATGAAAACGATTTAATCTAGTTAATTAAAGTTTTAAATGTGGATATTTTCATTCTATATAATAGTTTTTGCTTTTTGAATTTTTTGAAAATGTACCAACGAGGACCTGGGAATTTAAAAATGGGGATAAAATTCCCTCTTTTCTTTAAAATTGCATATCTTGAGAACGACTGGACCAATGAAGATATTTTTTCTTTCTAAATGTTTTTTTTAGTCCAAGTTAGGATTCCACATTAAGAAAAATTTACCATGCCCACTTTTACAACCTCTTTTTTATGTATCTAAAATAGGAAAACGGATACACGGATATTGGTAATATGATTGGTGTTTGATAATAGTTTGACTGGCGATTGTTTGAAGATTTTTCATGTTTGACGATTGTTTGACAGTTGTTTGATGACTGATTGACTGATGACTGTTTGAAGATTTTTAATTATTGTTTTATGACAGTAGTTTGATGATTTTTTTAAGATTGATTGATGGTTGTTTGATGATTGACTGAAGACTGTTCAATGATTTTTAATGATTGTTCGATAGTTGTTTCACAATTGACTGACGATTGTTTGATGATTATTTGACGATTGCTTGATGATTATTTGACGATTGTTTGATAATTTTTTGATAATCTATAAATATAATAAATAATAAGTTAAAATCTTTAACTACCAACCCGGACAACGCCGAGTAAAATCAGCTAGTGATACAATAAAGAAGATGTTCGAAAACTTGAGCATAAACTAGAAATAAATTTCGAAAGAATACACATTTGGTTTTAATCTTTATCTTTGTTTAGTTTTCATTACAGCCAGTTCTTAAAAATATGAAAAAAATTATATCTTATAAGCCACTTCTTATAGATTTTAGAAAAAAATTTTTACTGCTATGTTTTTTTTTCAAATTTTAGTTTTTTATAGTATCTAAAGTACACATTGTTAATAGATATATTTACTTTGATAAAAAAAAACTTTGTTTCAAATTACTATCATTTTGCACGTACTTAATAACAGAAATTGTATATTTCAATTTTGTATTTGACCATTTTATAAAAATCTTTTTTAGTTGTATTAAAAGTGATAAAGTTCTATTTTTTTTCTGAAAAATACATTGTCAGCAGTATGGTGTTATGAATTACATGTTTGAGGACATGCTGTCAATTAGTTTTCGAAAGAAAGTTATAACTTTGATTAAAAGATTTATCTAAATACGGTCGCTGAGCTTAAACAGTAAACAAGTTCGTTTTTTTAACATATTAACTTTTTTTTATAAACAAATAATTTAAATTATAAAATTAGTTAGAATTATCTATAATTTTCAAATTTAGGACTTACGACACTTTTCTTAACCAACTACCATTGTATGTGTGTATAATTCTATCTATAGTTTGTTTAGTAAAATATCTAACAATATTTTGGGCTGCTATCATTTAACATTTTAAAACAAACTTTGAAAAATTAACTTTATATAAGGTATAACATTTTTAAACAAAATCAAGTAAAATGATAACTAACTGAAACAAGGAAATATTTCTAACGAAAATTTTTCCACCGAAAAAAATTTCTAACGAAAATTTTTCCATCGAAAAAAACTCTAACGAAAATTTTTCCATCGAAAAAAACTCTAACGAAAATTTTTCTATCGAAAAAAATTCTAACGAAAATTTTTCTATAGAAAAATATTTCTAACGAAAATTTTTCTATAGAAAAATATTTCTAACGAAAATTTTTCTATAGAAAAATATTTCTAACGAAAATTTTTCTATAGAAAAATATTTCTAACGAAAATTTTTCTATAGAAAAATATTTCTAACGAAAATTTTTCTATAGAAAAATATTTTAACGAAAATTTTTCTATAGAAAAATATTTCTAACGAAAATTTTTCTATAGAAAAATATTTCTAACGAAAATTTTTCTATAGAAAAATATTTCTAACGAAAATTTTTTTATAGAAAAATATTTCTAACGAAAATTTTTCTATAGAAAAATATTTCTAACGAAAATTTTTCTATAGAAAAATATTTCTAACGAAAATTTTTCTATAGAAAAATATTTCTAACGAAAATTTTTCTATAGAAAAATATTTCTAACGAAAATTTTTCTATAGAAAAATATTTCTAACGAAAATTTTTCTATAGAAAAATATTTCTAACGAAAATTTTTCTATAGAAAAATATTTCTAACGAAAATTTTTCTATAGAAAAATATTTTTAACGAAAATTTTTCTATAGAAAAATATTTCTATCGAAAATTTTTCTATAGAAAAATATTTCTATCGAAAATTTGTCTATAGAAAAATATTTCTATCGAAAATTTGTCTATAGAAAAATATTTCTATCGAAAATTTTTCTATAGAAAAATATTTCTATCGAAAATTTTTCTATAGAAAAATATTTCTATCGAAAATTTTTCTATAGAAAAATATTTCTATCGAAAATTTTTCTATAGAAAAATATTTCTATCGAAAATTTTTCTATAGAAAAATATTTCTATCGAAAATTTTTCTATAGAAAAATATTTCTATCGAAAATTTTTCTATAGAAAAATATTTCTATCGAAAATTTTTCTATAGAAAAATATTTCTATCGAAAATTTTTCTATAGAAAAATATTTCTATCGAAAATTTTTCTATAGAAAAATATTTCTATCGAAAATTTTTCTATAGAAAAATATTTCTATCGAAAATTTTTCTACAGAAAAATATTTCTATCGAAAATTTTTCTACAGAAAAATATTTCTATCGAAAATTTTTCTACAGAAAAATATTTCTATCGAAAATTTTTCTACAGAAAAATATTTCTATCGAAAATTTTTCTATAGAAAAATATTTCTATCGAAAATTTTTCTATAGAAAAATATTTCTATCGAAAATTTTTGAAGTCAATATGTTAAAGACATCTAAACAAAGCAAGTACCTTCAGGTTCGACTTGACACAACTACAGTTTTGTGCTGTGACTAAAAATACATAAATAAAAGTAAATAAATACATAAATAAACAATAAAATATTTATTACTTTTCTGCATAAAGTACCATAAGCAATATTTCAAATTCCATAATATTCCACACAAACTATAATATAAAAATTATATTGGAAAATATTAATGTTTACCTGTACATATATTTGCATTTCTACAGGTATGTACAAATAATTTAGCTTAAGAAAATATTATCGACAACCTGTTGAATTTCAAACTTAGATATGAATTGGAATTGCAATATTCTCACATATACAAATTGACATATAGTGGCATGAAAAATTTAAAAGAAGTAACCAAAAAATATTTGAAAACTAAATTTTTAGGAAATTTAAGATAATCGGAAAGCAGATATCAAATGTATAATGTATGTATTAAAATTCACACTACTGTAAATTTGAATCAGTGATGCCCACTGACGCGTTAGCATATTTGCTTTTGTCTAGTAGCAGCTGAGCATTAAATATTTCATAGTAAATGATTAAATTTATTGTAAAGCAGCTTTAGTGTAGGAGTATTTTATGCTCATTTCATTATATAACAAGTAAGATTGTTATATTCGGCTGTGCCGAATCTTATATACCCACGATCAAGTTGTGTTAAATTTAGAAACACATCTCATATATCTACGAGGGTACAGTTA
>OW121740.1:31093631-31098631 GCA_933228675.1 Stomorhina lunata | reverse complement strand
ATGTATTTTTGTGTTTCCATAAGTTTTTCATATGGGAGCTATGGTAAAATGGTGACCGATTGTGACAAAATTTTGCACACTGGCTGACATTGACATAAGACTTCCTTGTGCTTAATTTAATTTTACTAGCTCTTGTAGTTAAGGAGCTATCACGATTTTATCTGACGGACAGACGGACATAAATCCCCTTTTCTTTTTGAATTTTTGTGTTTTCGTAAGTTTTTTATATGGGAGCTAGGTCAAATGGTGACCGATTGCGACAAAATTTTGCACACTGGCTGGCATTGGCATAAGACTTTCCTTTGCCAAATTTAGTGGTTATATCTGTTATACTTTTAGATTTATTGGCATTTAAGTGTATTTTAGGTGAAATTTAGGCTGTTTTCGTAAGTTTTTTATATGGGAGCTATGGCTAAATGTGAACCGATTTTGATGAAATTTTACACGCTGTCTAGGGCTAATGTAAAACTTCTATATACAATAATTTTGTCATCATAGCTGCTATAATTTGTCATTTATTAACAAATAAGCGATTAGCCTAGACGAGGTTATACGGGAGCTATGCTCAAATGTGAACCGATTTTGCCTAATTTGAATACCAAAATTTTCTCAAAGATGAAAAATATTTTTACTAAGTTTCAGTGAGCTAGCTCCTTTCGTTTAGGCGTTATCGTGATTTCAACAGACAGACAGACAGACAGACAGACAGACAGACAGACAGACGGACAGACAGACGGACAGACAGACGGACATCGCTCAATCGTCTTAGAATTTCATAAGGATTCAGAATATATATCGTTTTTGGCTTTTAAGCCAATATTAAGGAAATTACAAACGGAATGACAATCTCAATATACCCCCCATTCTTTTTGATGGTGGGTATAAAAAGTTTTGATTAAATGAGAAAATTGTATACAATGGAAAAAGTACAGAAAATAATATGCGTTCTTAGAAAATTGTATGACCTAGACCCTATTGTGAAATACAATAACAAAAGGTAAATATTAGCATAACCTAGGGAGAATTATTTAAAAAGGTCGTTGATTGTTAGTTTGAATTTGTAAAATTTATAAAAAGTATATGAGTATATACTCTGAAACATCTGCAAAATTGGCTAATAAGGATTAGAGATATTAACATCGTTATAGAACGACCTTTGCATAACTAATACGCACTTGATTAGCTAAACGTTGGCAGTTTTTCGATGAGATGGTGGAAAAGTTTTCTTTCAAAAATTCGATAGTGGGAAAATATTTGTACAACAAAATTGACAAAGCTTTGCAGAAAATTAGGTAGACATTACAACATCTTTCCGTGGTTCAAAATCAGATACTTACTTGATCAGGGGCCAAATTACCGCATTCGATTTCGATCGAAAACTCAGACTTTTAAGCGAATATTGTGAAGTATACTTTAGGGATGTTCAAAGTTACTTCGATGCAAAAAGTTTATTGAAATTTGGTATCCATTTTGATTCGTTTTTAAAAATATATATTGTTCAATTAAAACTCCTTTACTATTGTTCATCTTTTGGCAAATAGCTTCAAAAAATATAGTAAACTGTGCATCTTTTAAATAGTTTTGACTATCCTTAAAGTATGCTATACAAATGGTTAGAAAATATCTAATATTTCGATCGATATCGAATGCCGTAATTTGTACCCAGATTTTTCATTGGTTAATGAAAAAAAAATAAGCTTTAGAGAAGACCCTTCCTTTCTCTGTATATAGAAGTTTAATAAATATAAAAATTCAGAAATATTTGCAAATATTTGATTATTACTGTTTTTTTCGCTTACAACATTTATTGTATTGTATTACAATACGTTCACTTTGTTTCATTGAAGTGGAAACAAATTCAAGGATATACTTTTATATGTCAAAAAAAAGTTGTTTATTCACTTTTATAACATATTTTACTTTTTTTCCATTTGTGCTTTCTATTTTATTTTTCAATTTCAATTGAGTATCGAGTAAACACATAAGTATGTATATGTTAACAATATAACTGTTTATAAAAATTAAATGATATTAAGGAGTCATTATACGACACACATTTGTGTCTCAATAAAATATTCTAGACTACGTTGTCATCAACAGCAAAACATATTTCTATAAAATATTTTTTAAGCTTAAAAATTCTTTAAAATATTTTTCTATAGAAAATTTTTCGAAAGAAATATTTTTCTATAGAAAAATTTTCGAAAGAAATATTTTTCTATAGAAAAATTTTCGAAAGAAATATTTTTCTATAGAAAAATTTTCGAAAGAAATATTTTTCTATAGAAAAATTTTCGAAAGAAATATTTTTCTATAGAAAAATTTTCGAAAGAAATATTTTTCTATAGAAAAATTTTCGAAAGAAATATTTTTCTATAGAAAATTTTTCGAAAGAAATATTTTTCTATAGAAAAATTTTCGAAAGAAATATTTTTCTATAGAAAAATTTTCAAAACAAATATTTTTCTATAGAAAAATTTTCGAAACAAATATTTTTCTATAGATAAATTTTCGAAACAAATATTTTTCTATAGAAAAATTTTCGAAACAAATATTTTTCTATAGAAAAATTTTCGAAAGAAATATTTTTCTATAGAAAAATTTTCGAAAGAAATATTTTTCTATAGAAAAATTTTCGAAAGAAATATTTTTCTATAGAAAAATTTTCGAAAGAAATATTTTTCTATAGAAAAATTTTCGAAAGAAATATTTTTCTATAGAAAAATTTTCGAAAGAAATATTTTTCTATCGAAAAATTTTCGAAAGAAATATTTTTCTATAGAAAAATTTTTGAAAGAAATATTTTTCTATAGAAAAATTTTAGAAAGAAATATTTTTTTATAGAAAACTTTTCAAAAGAAATATTTTTCTATAGAAAAATTTTCGATGGAAATATTTTTCTATAGAAAAATTTTCGATAGAAATATTTTTCTATAGAAAAATTTTCGATAGAAATATTTTTCTATAGAAAAATTTTCGATAGAAATATTTTTCTGTAGAAAAATTTTCGATAGAAATATTTTTCTGTAGAAAAATTTTCGATAGAAATATTTTTCTGTAGAAAAATTTTCGATAGAAATATTTTTCTGTAGAAAAATTTTCGATAGAAATATTTTTCTATAGAAAAATTTTCGATAGAAATATTTTTGTATAGAAAAATTTTCTATAGAAATATTTTGGTATAGAAAAATTTTCGATAGAAATATTTTTCTATAGAAAAATTTTCGATAGAAATATTTTTCTATAGAAAAATTTTCGATAGAAATGTTTTTCTATAGAAAAATTTTCGATAGAAATGTTTTTCTATAGAAAAATTTTCGATAGAAATATTTTTCTATAGAAAAATTTTCGAAAGAAATATTTTTCTATAGAAAAATTTTCGAAAGAAATATTTTTCTATAGAAAATTTTTCGAAAGAAATATTTTTCTATAGAAAAATTTTCGAAAGAAATATTTTTCTATAGAAAAATTTTCAAAACAAATATTTTTCTATAGAAAAATTTTCGAAACAAATATTTTTCTATAGAAAAATTTTCGAAACAAATATTTTTCTTAAAAAGTTTTACTGTAGTGTATTGCACTAAGAATCCCAATTTATTACAATTATTTATTATTGTAATAAATAGTTTTTTGATAAAACCAAAAAATGTTGGTGGGGAAACCTTTCCTCGACGCGTTTCGATGGTTGGTTAGACCATCTCATCAGGAGGATTATCCCTAATTCTAGACGGAGCGAAAACCTCACATTATGTATAATTTGAAGGACTGAATAAATACGAATTATTATTATTGTGTCCAACAAATATCAACATAAAGCGCAGATTATCATCCGAACAGAAACACACAAACATTTTTCAGTTTTATCATTTCTTTATTTCCCACACTTTTGTTGTTGCTTTGTTGGCGACTAAGACAAAAGTGCTATAAAGGGGGTTCAAAGAAAGATTTAAATAAACAAAAGTTTATTTTAAAGCTTGGCACATGTGCAGCCGTATATTTATTAAAAAGGTTTATCAAAATTTGGGACATCAAACATTTAATTAAAAAGTTTTACTGTAGTGTATTGCACTAAGAATCCCAATTTATTACAATTATTTATTATTGTAATAAATAGTTTTTTGATAAAACCAAAAAATGTTGGTGGGGAAACCTTTCCTCGACGCGTTTCGATGGTTGGTTAGACCATCTCATCAGGAGGATTATCCCTAATTCTAGACGGAGCGAAAACCTCACATTATGTATAATTTGAAGGACTGAATAAATACGAATTATTATTATTGTGTCCAACAAATATCAACATAAAGCGCAGATTATCATCCGAACAGAAACACACAAACATTTTTCAGTTTTATCATTTCTTTATTTCCCACACTTTTGTTGTTGCTTTGTTGGCGACTAAGACAAAAGTGCTATAAAGGGGGTTCAAAGAAAGATTTAAATAAACAAAAGTTTATTTTAAAGCTTGGCACATGTGCAGCCGTATATTTATTAAAAATTTTCGAAACAAATATTTTTCTATAGAAAAATTTTCGAAAGAAATATTTTTCTATAGAAAAATTTTCGAAAGAAATATTTTTCTATAGAAAAATTTTCGAAAGAAATATTTTTCTATAGAAAAATTTTCGAAAGAAATATTTTTCTATAGAAAAATTTTCGAAAGAAATATTTTTCTATAGAAAAATTTTCGAAAGAAATATTTTTCTATAGAAAAATTTTCGAAAGAAATATTTTTCTATAGAAAAATTTTTGAAAGAAATATTTTTCTATAGAAAAATTTTAGAAAGAAATATTTTTTTATAGAAAACTTTTCAAAAGAAATATTTTTCTATAGAAAAATTTTCGATAGAAATATTTTTCTATAGAAAAATTTTCGATAGAAATATTTTTCTATAGAAAAATTTTCGATAGAAATATTTTTCTATAGAAAAATTTTCGATAGAAATATTTTTCTATAGAAAAATTTTCGATAGAAATATTTTTCTATAGAAAAATTTTCGATA
>OW121740.1:31031131-31091131 GCA_933228675.1 Stomorhina lunata | reverse complement strand
AATATTATTACTGACTTAGTTTTAGGATACGAGCCCTGATTTAGATTTAGGATATGTGCCCGCTCAACGGGCCCAAAGTTTTAAAGCCCATTTGTATGGGGAAACTGAGAGTATTTGCAGTTTTTGCTACATTTCGTCCATTTACAATGTAGTTTTAAGAGAAAAGATAATGGAATCTAAAAGTGAACTAATTGAAGTCATCAATATTTGAAATCCATAGAACTGTTTTGAAGTTATTGCTAAAAAATTTTGGGCCCGTTGAGCGGGCTCGTATCCTAAAAATAAATCAATAATATTTTGCACACTTCCGATTGACATAATTTGGTCACATAATTTCACTATTAGAAGTCGATCAGAGACAAAAGCCAAAAAACGACCCACACTAATGTATATCCTTTTTGGAATTGACTTTTTTAATATACCCCCCACTTTTGTTGATGGCGATGAAATTAACTTATACAACCTCATCAGTTGAAATAGAATTCCTATCGAATTCCTTCGTAACTTTACGGGAATTCAGGCAGGGCTATAGGTTATCATGTGATTCCTTCAGTATCTGGCGTGATACTGCAGTTAATATTGGGCTGTCTATTTCGTGGTTTCAAAAGTATGGAACTGAAATTCAACATCTGTCAAACTAAGTTTTTTAACCTATTTTTTCTTTTCAGTTGAAAGTCTGAGATTGACGAAAATAGATCGCTTAAGTATCACACAACGCACAAAAATTATCAAAAATGGATTTTATGCAACAGTCACATATCGTGTTTTAAGGGGAGATTATGGTTTACATCATTGTCCAACTACGCAAGCAATTGGGAAAATTGTGAAGAATGAAGCGATTAAAAATATTCTAAGGCCTGTGTATCATCGTTTCGCTCGTTCAGCTGAAAATATCGCTGCTGTAAGTGAAAGTGTTGCTGAAAACCCGAATGTGTCCATTCCTTGTAGTTCTCAGGAACTATTACTTATGGTACATTATTGAAGAAAACGACTTACAGAATATGTGGTTTTAATAAGCGAGCGAATATGGCTTTATTGTAGGCGATATTTCCTGGCCGCGAAATTCCTAGTCGTGGCGATATCAACTGGCCACCAAGATCATGCGATTTGACACCATTATACTTTTTTGCAGAGCTACGCGAAAGACCGCATTTATGCAGATAAACCTTTAACTCTTCAGCACTTAAATACCAACATTCGTCAAGTAATGGCTGAAATACCGCCCAATATGTGTCAAAAAGTGGTCGAAAATTAGCTCAAACAAATCAATGCTTGCAAAATTTCTCGTGTTGGTCATTAAAATGTTAAATTAAGTAGTGTTTCACACATAAACTTTAAACAAACTTTATAATAAACAAGTAAGAAATGCTATAGTCGGTCAAGCCTGACCATACGATTTCCTTTACCACTAAGGTCAAAGGTGTTATTTTTCCATTTTCTCAAAACTTAAATATTTAAGCTGTTTCCGTCATTTGGATTTATATGAGAGCTAGGGTCAAATGTGGACCGATTATCTCGAAATTTGGCAAATTGATTACAGTTGTTACAAAAATTGTGGAAGGTAACATAAATAATAAACCGATTTTGATGAATTTCAATAGCCATGGTCCCATTATCGAAAAACTGATCAGTGCAAAATTTCATCAAATTGTCTTTAGATTGCGACCTATAGTTTGATTACAAGGTTTACATGGGTGTCCGACCAGCCGGACGGACGGACGGACATCGCTAAATCGACTCAGAAAGTAATTCTAAGCCTATTGGTATACTAAAAGGTGGGTCTAAGATAAATATTTCTATGCGTTACATACATCAGCACAAACTTATAATACCCTACCCTACCACCTATTGTGGTGAAGGGTATAAAAATAAATATCATGAGAAAAATATTTTGTATGTGTTTTATTAACGTTCACTTTTGAAACCGTACAGTGGATAACCCTGTACTTTTGGAACAACTTTCAACAGAAAACACATGCTACTTGCATTGACCAATGACATTGACCAATCCTTTTCAAGTATCGAAAATGTATCTAATAAAATGAATCTAAGTTGTTGTCAATGTATCAAAAACAAAACTGTTGGTTTCTACAAGCAGTCCACAAGATTAGACCACATGTGATTGTTGAGAACTATAGCTTCGAAGTTTTAAAAGAATTTGTTTACTTTGGTACCGCCGTCTACATAAGTAAAGACATCAGTTTCGAAATCAAACGTAGAATTAAAGACTCTATAATATAATGATGTGCACTTCCTTACATTGATCTGTCGTATGGTCGTTTTGAAAAGTCCCATAAAAAAGAGAGTATAACGCTTTACTCTATTCGGAAGCAACTAATGAAGACGATTATCCAATGAAATGTATGTTTGTTTGTTTCTTATATCTTTAAACGAGCAATAATTGTATGTATATATATATCTATATATATCTATAGAATGGCTATCTCGAAATCGGCTCTAACAATTTTGAAAAAATTTTTTGCCGTATAGATCGAATATGAGGGAACTTTTGGAAGTTTTACCGCTAAGGGGGTAAAAGCGGGAAAAAAAATTTTATATCTCCTAAAGTAATAGGTATAGAAACAAAATTAAAATTACGTCTTGAGCAGCTATGAAAATAAGCAGACAGATGTTTGGTACTTTTTGAAACTATGTCCGATAGGGGGTAAAAAAGGGTAAAAATAGTTTTTTTTGGTACCTTTTTAACCCATTCTTATTTTTTAAACCAATGTATATAGAAAGGAACTTTGTACTGCATTCAATAGATGCAAAAGAAATATTGAACACGTATTTGGTACTTTTTTGATTTTGGGGTCAAAATGGGTAAAAAAGGGTTAAAATGATATCTTAACATCTCAAAAAGTAATATGAACATTTTGTTAATTCAATCGGTACCAAAGAAGTGCCAAATATGCATATGAAACTTTTTTTGAAATTAGGGGAAAAATTAATGTTTGCCTGTATGTATGTCTTTTATAGAATAGTAAACTGTGCATTTGATCATGTTATGCTCTTTAGCAAAAATGTTGCGGATAAGCCGGCAAAGGTTTTTATGTTGGTAAGACTAATTTCCGAAAGATGGCGCCACTGAAAATTACTAAAAATATATTAAATCGTAAACTGTGCATATGATCATGCTATGATCTTTAGCAAAGTTGTAGCACATGAGCCGGCGAAGGTTTCTTAGTTGGTGAGAGCAATTTTCGACAGGTGGCGCTACTGAAAATTACTCAAAGTGTGTTAAATCGAAAACTGTGTATTTGATTACGCTATGACCTTTTGCAAAGTTGTTCCACATGAGCCGACGAATTTTTGTAAATTGGTGTGAAGAAATTTTGACAGGTGGCGCCACTAAAATTTGCTCAAAGTCAATTAAATCGTAAGCTGTACATTTAATCATGCTGTGATCTTTAGCAAAGTTGTTGCGGATAAGCCGACGAATGTTTATTAAATGGTATGACCAAAGTCCGACAGGTGACGCCACTGAAAATCACTCAAGGTGAATTAAATCGTACATTTGATCATGTTATGATCATCAGCAAAGTTGTTATTCATAAACAGACGAAGGCTTCTTAGTTGGTATGAATAACTTCCGACAGGTGGCGTCACTGAAAACTACCCAAAATGATTTAAATCGCAAACTGTGCATTTGATAATCTTTAGCAAAGTTGTTGCGCATGAGCCGATGGAGGTTTCTGTTGGTATGACCAATTTCCAAAATTATTTAAAATCAGTTAAACTGTAAACTACGCAAACTATGTAACTATTCAAAAAATATTTGTATAATGTCTTTCCTCTAAATTTATTTTAGTTCTTTATAAATAAAATATATGAAAACTTTAAAATTTTCCTCAAAATGCTTATCGTAAAACTCCGAGCAAGGCTCGGTCAACCAGGTACTTCTATTATAAGGTGCTGAATTGTGGGTACTTGCACAGACAGAAGAATCTATTCTTGGTGTTTTTAAATGAAAGATTATACGGAAAGTCTTTAGACCTGTCCACGTCAGTAATGCATATCGACATCGAATGAACCATGAGCTGTATGAGTTATACGCTGATATCGACATGTTGTGCGTTGACTGGACAATGTTGTACTAATGAAAATACACAAGAAAAGTATTCGAAGACGATCCCGAGGGAACTCGTAAAAGTTGACATCCGAAAATTCGATGGAAAGACCAAGTAGATGAAAACTTTCAAAACATGGCCTACGAAATTGGAGAATATGTGCACAAGATCAAAGCGCATGGAATTCTTAAATATGTTAGGCCTTTAACCTTAACAGGTTGTAAATATAGGTAATTTATCTTTTATAATTTATCTTTTATTCGATTTTAAACCAAACAATATTTTTCTTAGAAAAAATATGGAATTTTTGTCCTTAGAAGGATTTATCAGTGAATAATTGTTCAAAAATAAAATGTTTTGAAACATCCTTAAATAAACCTCAAATATTCATGACAATTTTTTCTCAAATTTTTCACAAACAATTGTATTATCTATTCTTTATTTTTTATAATATGTATAAAGTTCAACATCATCTGTTTTTTCAAATAATAAACAAATAAACTATAACAAATTTATTTCAACCTTAACAATAAACGAATTCAATTCAAATTCAATTTAAAATTTAATTTAAACTATTTTTTGAATAAAACAGGAAATTCTAACAAAATTATACAAATATGGATACTGGGCACACACACACACACACTCATATACATACATATAATCATGCATATAAAAAAGTATGTGTACACACAATCACTAATATGCATTTAGGAAACAGATAAAGTTTTATATGCAAATTTAGGCAGACACTTAAAGGAATGGAGTTTTGTTTTTTATCAATGTTGGCCAAATGAGGAGCATTTTTAAATGGAAGTGTCCAATCTTAAAATTAGACTATGATTTGAATTTCTATTTGCTCTATTTTTTGTTAGTTAGTAGACATTTTTACGAGTAAAGAAAAAGTTTTCTTATTTAATTAAAATTGTTTTTATTCCCTTGCCGAGCAAATAATTGCCAACGTTGTTTTCAATAGTATTTACTGTTCATAACAAATCATATTTTTCGGAAAGTATGTATTTTCAATAATTATAATTTTTATTTAAAGCTTTAATATTTATAATACCTAATGCTTTTGGAAGGAAGTCTTCTAGAAGACTTAATTACTTGAAGTATCTGCATACAAACAGTACCCTAATGTAAGCTATAAATGGTGATTTTTTGCACAGCTCTAAGCTTTTATTTTATCCATATAAGAATAATTCCTCTAATAAATAAATTCTCTTAAAAACACACCCTGTTTTCCTCTTCTTTGCATATGGAAAAAACCTACTACATGCATCTGAATATACGCAATTGTACAATTGTATTTCAACAAAAGTTGTCCAACTTGAAATTGAATAGTTTTATATGCAAATAACAAATAAAAAAATTTAATTTATTCATGAATCCTAAATTTATTATACCTTATTACCATTTCTCTTATTTAGGATAAAACATTTATTTCACACAAAATAAAACAAAATTTAAATAGATTATAAATTATATGATTTGAAAAGGAATTTAAGTTATTATGCTAAATAATAAGTGAATTATTGTCGAAAATATTTTAAGTTGAATTTTTGTTATTTGTTAATAAATTAAATCATAATAGAAAATTGACAATAATATAATCATTGGACAATCAATATTTTAGGCGGTTAGAGTATTTGCGTTTTTTTTTTCATTACAATAAACTAAAATCATTCTGAATTACTTCCTTTATCAGTTTAACTATGCTTGTTCTTGTATGGGTTATTTGAAATATATAAATGCCCTATATCTACAACCTTTAGGAACAAAATACGAGCATAATTAAAATTTCATGTGTTTCAATTTTGTTAGCATATTCTGCAATTTCGTAGGAGACTTTTAGGAATTTTTAAAGATTTTCTTCTACTTAATGCTTCGTTTGAAGCTTCGGACGTCCTCTTCTATGAGTTTCCTCTAGATGATTTTTAAACACTTTCCTTTCGCACATATCAAGGCTCAACCGATATCAATATTTATTAATGAAATAATAATCGCAGTTTTTATTAGCTCCCCTCGAATGTACATCAAATACACTTTGTCTGTCTTATTATTTCTCATTTGATAGGAAGATACCCATGATGCTTAGTATATGTCAAAGGTGGCATATTAAGATCAACCTCAAACCATTGTCAGTCGTTACACTATGAATACTGAACTGATCAAGAGTAGGCACAAAGCTTATCATAAGTCCATAGCCAACTGCATGCTAACTTTAGTGAAAGCTGTAGTAAGGTCGGCTTTTTGTGTCTTAGATACGATTTTTCTCGATAGCAAACACATGACATTTGTATTTATCGAGTACATCCATCAACTGGATCAGAGTTACTTCTTTGAAAAGGGTTTTTTCTGTTCCAGACGCAGATCCTTAAAACACGACTCTTTAATCGTTAACGATGGTATTCAATATTAGGTGGCCGAGTTTTTGCTTTTTTTACCCACCATCTGTCTGTCTGCCTGTGTGTCTGTTTGTCTGTCTGTCTGTCTTTCTGTCTGTCTGTTTGTCGGTCGGTCGGTCGGTCGATCGGTCTGTCTGTCTGTCTGTCTGTCTGTCTGTCTGTCTGTCTGTCTGTCTGTCTGTCTGTCTGTCTGTCTGTCTGTCTGTCTGTCTGTTTGTCTGTCTGTCTGTCTGTCTGTCTGTCTGTCTGTCTGTCTGTCTGTCTGTTTGTTTGTTTGTTTGTTTGTCTGTCTGTCTGTCTGTCTGTCTGTCTGTCTGTCTGTCTGTCTGTCTGTCTGTCTGTCTGTCTGTCTGTCTGTGTCTGTCTGTCTGTCTGTCTGTCTGTCTGTCTGTCTGTCTGTCTGTCTGTCTGTCTGTCTGTCTGTCTGTCCGTCTGTCTGTCTGTCTGTCTGTCCGTCTGTCTGTCTGTCTGTCAAATTTAACCATAGCTCCAATACAAAGCACTTACGGTTACACCCTAAATTCCACCTTAAATACACTTGAATGCCAATAAATGATAAACTGTAATAGCAATGGCCACTAAATTTAGCACAACAACGTCTTATGTGAATACCAGCCAGTGTGCCAAATTTTATTACAATCGGTCACCATTTGACCGTAGGTCCCATATAAAAAACTATCGGAAACACAAAAATACAAAAAAAAGGGACTTTATGTCCGTCTATCCGTAAAACAAAAGTGCGATAGCGCCTTTGACCTTAGTGGTGAAGTGTATCGTATAGTCGTGCTAAATTAAGCTATTTTGTTTTTATAATATGACTATAATAAAAATTAAATTAATTTTCTTATTTAAGATTTTAGGCGTAAAATGCAAATATATGCAGCCAATTAAAATATGAACAGAAAGCCAACCCCTTAGGCTTTAATATGATGTGACTTTGTTGTAAATGTATTTTTGACAAAAACGTATGACATACCAAAACTTTAAATATTAGTTTTTATACTCAAAAACAAAAACGTACACAATATATGGTTTCTTAGAAGAGTCAGTGTATATTTAACGGTGTGTCGCTATAGAGTTTGTATTGATGAAGGTACAGTTCCTTGCGAAAATTCCTAAAGATAAAAAAATTTTCTTAAGACTTACACTTATCGCGGTGTTGATCACCGTCGATAAAATAAATGCATTTATCGATTTGATTACTGATTGCTCATCAAATGGTCTTTGCGATGTTGTGCACCAAATGTAGAATAGTCTAACTAACTCTAACACTGATATTATTTGAGTAACATAAAAAGATTGTTTGGTACAAAAAAAAAAACCGCACAAAAATAGGTTCCCGTATAATTACAGAAATTGATCTAGCCGTGACCGGAATGAATAAAGGCTGAGTATGATATGCTATGCTTAGTAGTCGACGTGCTAGCCAATTAAGCCACAAATACCCATTTGATATCTATGTGAACGTCAATGTGTACAAGTTAGTCATTATTTTAACCTATGTAATCCTAAATCTGGAAAAATTAAAACTTTAGGACAACCATATGTTGAATCTATCCAAAATTGAAAAATTTTAGTTATAAAAATTTAAATATCACTGAAAATTCAGAATAATGACTAAGTAAATTTTTCTAATACAAAAAAATACCACAACTTATTTACACAATCCTCTCTAGAATTTTATAAACTGTTTCATGATATTCGAAATGTCATGAAAAATCCTCATTTTTCCTAGCTAAGAAGAGACAACTCAAAATGTGTGAAAAAGTTTTACTTGATGTAAAGCAAATTTTTCATTTCAGTTTTTTTTTTTTCAGTTTTCATGGCAAAAAGAAAAATATTCAAGTTGTTGAAAACACATGCTACTTTCAACTTTCATTATTGTTTTATATTTTATATTTTTCTTTTTTTTCGAAACTGCAAAAAATAAATACATAAATATATACATACGTACAAATAACTAAATATAAATGCAGTTCGTTTTGAAGAATGAAATGATGTTGTGATATGTTAGAATATGACACGTGAACAGTAAATACTTGTAGATACTTTTTGGTTTAAGGGTGCAAATACTAAAGGATTGCAGTAAGTCCTTATGTGTATCCTTTTTTGAATATAATGAATATAACAGACATGTTGCAACATGTTGTTAAACTTAATGCGACATGAAAACTTTGTTAATGTCATACAAAATAATGTCAAGCAACAAAAAAAGAAAAAGTTGCAAATAATCTTATATCAGATAATCATTTTTTTTTATCACAAACTTTATTCATATTTGTGTCTGAGTTATGTAGTGAAATATACAGTATTGCAAATAACTTGGAAATTTATTGCAATTCTTTTTATTCAGTTGAGCAGATGAATGATAGAATGAAAGTGATGACATGAAAACCGGAAATATTACTTTTAAATTGCAGACTAGACAAAACCCGGCGTTCTTTGCAAATCTTCCATTATATTGCTTCTCGAAGTTATAGTTCTTATGAATTTTATTTTCTAAAAATTGTTTAGAAATTCTTTCTAGAAACGAAAAATTTTCTTTAGAAATTTTTTCCAAAAACGTACATTTTTTTTATAGAAATTTTTCTACAAACGAAAAATTTTCAATACAAATTTTTTGTAGGAATAAAATATTTTATATAGAAACTTTTTCTAGAAACGAAAAATTTTCTATACAATTTTTCCCTACAAACGAAAAATTTTCTATACAATTTTTCCCTACAAACGAAAAATGTTTTATAGAAATTTTTTCTAAACCGAAAAATTTTCTATAGAAAATTTTTCTAGAAACGAAAAATTTTCTATAGAAAATTTTTCTAGAAACGAAAAATTTTCTATAGAAAATTTTTCTAGAAACGAAAAATTTTCTATAGAAAATTTTTCTAGAAACGAAAAATTTTCTATAGAAAATTTTTCTAGAAACGAAAAATTTTCTATAGGAAATTTTTCTAGAAACGAAAAATTTTCTATAGAAAATTTTTCTAGAAACGAAAAATTTTCTATAGAAAATTTTTCTAGAAACGAAAAATTTTCTATAGAAAATTTTTCTAGAAACGAAAAATTTTCTATAGAAAATTTTTCTAGAAACGAAAAATTTTCTATAGAAAATTTTTCTAGAAACGAAAAATTTTCTATAGAAAATTTTTCTAGAAACGAAAAATTTTCTATAGAAAATTTTTCTAGAAACGAAAAATTTTCTAT
This sequence comes from Stomorhina lunata, assembly GCA_933228675.1. Taxonomy (NCBI): domain Eukaryota; kingdom Metazoa; phylum Arthropoda; class Insecta; order Diptera; family Rhiniidae; genus Stomorhina; species Stomorhina lunata. Next base: position 31,081,449 of record OW121740.1, on the reverse strand, counting down.
AGAAAATTTTTCTAGAAACGAAAAATTTTCTATAGAAAATTTTTCTAGAAACGAAAAATTTTCTATAGAAAATTTTTCTAGAAACGAAAAATTTTCTATAGAAAATTTTTCTAGAAACGAAAAATTTTCTATAGAAAATTTTTCTAGAAACGAAAAATTTTCTATAGAAAATTTTTCTAGAAACGAAAAATTTTCTATAGAAAATTTTTCTAGAAACGAAAAATTTTCTATAGAAAATTTTTCTAGAAACGAAAAATTTTCTATAGAAAATTTTTCTAGAAACGAAAAATTTTCTATAGAAAATTTTTCTAGAAACGAAAAATTTTCTATAGAAAATTTTTCTAGAAACGAAAAATTTTCTATAGAAAATTTTTCTAGAAACAAAAAATTTTCTATAGAAAATTTTTCTAGAAACAAAAAATTTTCTATAGAAAATTTTTCTAGAAACGAAAAATTTTCTATAGAAAATTTTTCTAGAACAAAAAATTTTCTATAGAATTTTTTTCTAGAACGAAACATTTTCTATAGAAATTTTTTCTAGAACGAAAAATTTTCTATAGAAATTTTTTCTAGAACGAAAAATTTTCTATAGAAATTTTTTCTAGAACGAAAAATTTTCTATAGAAATTTTTTCTAGAAGGAAAAATTTTCTATAGAAATTTTTTCTAGAAGGAAAAACTTTCTATAGAAATTTTTTCTAGAAACCAAAAGTTTTATGTCGAAATTTTTTCTAGAACGATAAATTTTCTATAGAATTTTTTTTAGAAACGAAAATTTTTCTATAGAAATTTTATCTAGAAACAAAAAATGTTCTATACAAATTTTTACTAGAAAATAAAATATGTTTATATTTTTTTTGTCGAAACGATTTTCTATAAAAATTTTCTTTATGAAATATTTTCTATAGAAATTTTTCCTGGAAACGACAAATTTTTTATAGAATTTTTTTCTAGAAACTAAAAAACGAAAAATTTTCTATAGAATTTTTTTCCAAACACGAACAAATAGAAATTTTTTCTGGAAGCTAAAAATTTTCTTCAAACCAAAAATTTTTTAAAGAAATTTTATCTAGAAACAAAAAACGAAGAAATTTTCTATAGAACTTTTTTTTAGAAATGAACAATTTTCTGTAGATATTTTTCTATTAACCAAAAATCTAGAAACTTTTCGTTAAAAAAAAAATTTCAGGAAAACAAAAATTTTCGATAGAAATTTTGGTGGAAACGAAAAATTTTTTATAGAAATTTTTCGTAAAAAAAAATTGCTATAAAAATATTTTCTAGAAACGAAAAATTTCTCATTTTTTTGCGGAAATGAAAACTTCTCTAAGAAATTTTTTTTAGAAATGACAAATCTTCTATAGAAATTTTTTCTAGAACGAACAATTTTCTATAGAAATTTTTTCTAGAAAAAAAAAAAAAAATTTCTAGAAAAAATTTTTTTAGAACGAAAAAATTTCTATTGAAATTAAAATTTTTAATCGATAAAAATGTTCTATAAAAAACGTTTTTTTCGAAAATATTTTGGTATCAAAAATTGTCTATAAAAAAATGTTACTTTTCAAAAATTTAAAAAAAAAAATAGTTTGAACTTTTTGGATGGATATTTTTCTTTCCATAACTTTTAGTTTTGATTTTACATTTACTGCAGTATCTCTTTCTTTAATACCAGACAAACTTTCACTTTATTTACTTCCTTATTGATAAAGTTTTTGTTTTTGCCAAAAACTAATGTTTTCAAAAAAAATAAATTTTATTGTCACTCACTGCATTCTATAGTATTTATAAGTAAGTTCTGATCCAGAAGGATAAAATGAATAACATAAAAAGTTATTTACCAAATAACGATACAAATATTGTGTATAGGGAAAAGTTTGCGACAAAAAAAAAACATGAATTGAAGTTGACCAACAAATATGAGAAAAGTTTTGGCTTCTACGAAAAGTAAGTAGTTTTAACTCAATATTTCTTTAATAGAAAAATCATATAAGTTGTTATTTAAATAATGAATTTAAAAACGGATTATAGAGGTTTATTTTGAAGTAGATGAAATTGAAATAACTAAATTCTACGGGACTTTTTTAAATAAAGCTCCTATAAAATGGGCCCAGGTTGACTTAGATTTTTACTCAAAATGTCCCCGACGTTATTTAATCATGACCAAATTGCGCATTCCATATCCATCGAAGACTTTTAAAAAAATATTGTGTAGCATACCTTAGGGATTTTCAAAATAATTTATTTTGCAAAAAAGTTTATAAAAATTTGATTTCTAATGTTATGTTATGACAACATTTAGCTTAAATGAAATTCTTTTACTATCAGGAAACTTTTGATAAATAAGCTATAATATTGTGAACCTTATATGTTTTATATGTTATTTAGATTAGCCCAAAAGTATGCTACACAAATGTTTTTGAAACATCTTACATTCGATTGATATCGATTGCGGCGATTTGATCCCAAATTGAATGACAGAAAGACGTAAATCCAAAATTGATACATATATGCAAACGAACCATTGTCAAATAGTGTGAAAACTAATAACGGATAAGGGATTTACAAATTAAATTTGTATTCTTAATATTTGACCAACTTTATTCTCCCTGTGTAAGTTTAGTTGTTTTATTTCCTTACTCCTATATCTTTCAACTAAAAATAACTTGTTGACAACATGATCAAATATTTAAGCTATCTTAATATTTAATTACTTTATACTCTCATAATAGTGTCCTTTAGTAATCTTAAATTAAACATACCTTTAAATGGCATAAAAAAATTTTGGAAGTAAAATAAAGAAAAAACAAAAAAATCCGAAAGTTTTAAAAACTAAGTTAACAGTAGCACAAGGTCTTTTAGCAGTAAAAGAACAAGTTTTAGGAAACTCAAGCAAATTCTACCAAGAGTTTTCCATTTTCTCTTACTATATACATACTTACAAATATATACATTTTTTGGTGTGACACTAATGAAAATGCCAGTTGTCTATACAAAAAATGTTTACCGGAGAGGAAAATCTGTTCAAGATTTTCAAACATTTTATTTTTTTCAGATTTAAGTTTTGCTTTTAATATGTGATAATCCCTTAGTGTCATAAAGATAATGAAGGTATGCTCTTGCATTTGAAAGCCAAAATATTATCGTTTCCTTTTTTCGACAAATTAGAATCATTATAATTTTTTCTAGTGGATGATTGTTGAGCGGGTTATTAAAAATAAAATGCTTTTGTAATGTGTGCAAATCGTGAAAAATAATAATCAGAATATTTAACCTTTAGCCTTAACAGTTTTACGTCCATTGGATTTGGGCTATTCCTAGGACCCTTTTGGTCAATATGACCCAACAATGAAATACTAACAAAATTTCATATTTAACATAGGATTTTTTTTTTTTTAATTTAGGATCAGAACTCAGGGGATGATACCTATTTATGTAATGCATTGTGTTGGAATTAGGAAAATAGGTTATAGAACGAAAGATTGATGGAGTAGTGTTTATGGCTTTGAATTTACATATATTGCAACTGGTAGGGAAAACTTCCACATACTAACTATACGGCTCTCTGAAGTATGAATGAGCTCTAACACATTCCATATTATTAACAATGGAATAGTGCGACACAACTCAAATTGCAACGGTGCTCCAGTAAATCAATAGAATTGGATACCCCACTGCCCCGATAAGCACTTTCGCCATTTCCTTTACTCGGTCAAGAAGATCCAAATTGACTTTGAATAGTCTTTGAAGCACCTTCCCATACATGAGATTTATATTCCATTACACCTACATGGTGTAAATAGTAACGAGATCAGATAGAGTGAAACATCTCTTGCACCCTTTTAGAAAACTGAGGCACTTGAATGCTTCTCTCGACACTTGTAAGATGTGGTTTGTCCAACTTACATTTCATTGAATTCTCATGCCCAGAACATCAAGAGTATCTGATTCCTCGATATTTTCACCACCCACTAATACAGATGAAGAAACATGGTTTGCCGCGCATTTATGCGTAAGCACACAACATTGCGTTGTCTGCGCATTCAAATCAACTCTATTCGCACAAGCCCATTTTGAAATTATTTCTAATGTGGGGTTTATATAACACAAGCAGCTGACGATTGAGTGAAATTTACGTGTATTTTGTGTTTGTTGCAATAACGAAACACATGTAAATTTCACTCAATCGTCAGTCGCTTGAGTTATATATTCATTCATGTTTTGTCTCATAGCACCAACTTTAAGAAGACTTGGCCTACGATTGAATGAATATGAATGGCAAATATTACTATTAACTGCAAAAGAGTAGATAGGATTGGAAGTTTGACGTAGAAGGTCTTTTAGAACGATAAGAAATAGAGTAGGAGAAAGAACAGAGGCTTGCGGTACCCCTGAATTAATCTTGAACTCGTTTGAAGAGAACCCATACATAACAATTCGTATAAAGCGATTTCTTGGGAAAATTTGAAAAACAAAATTGGGTTAAATTGACCCAAGGAGCATGTAAGGTTAAGCGCAACAAGGCCCCGGGCAATGACATTATGACAGATGAGACAGATGGATAGACAGACATACGGACAGATAGACCGACCGACCGACATACAGACATACAGACAGACAGACAGACAGACATACTGACAGACAGACATACTGACAGATAGACATACTGACAGATAGACAGACAGAGTGACAGACAGATAGATGGATAGACAGACAGACGGACAGACAGACAGACAGACAGACAGACAGACAGACAGACAGACAGACAGACAGACAGACAGACAAACAGACAGACAGACAGACAGACAGACAGACAGACAGACAGACAGACAGACAGACAGACAGACAGACAGACAGACAGACAGACAGACAGACAGACAGACAGACAGACAGACAGGCAGACAGGCAGACAGACAGACAGACAGACAGACAGACAGACAGACAGACAGACAGACAGACAGACAGACAGACAGACAGACAGACAGACAGACAGAAAGACAGACAGACAGACAGACAGACAGACAGACAGACAGATAGACAGACAGACAGACAGACAGACAGACAGACAGACAGACAGACAGACAGATGGATAGATAGACAGCCAGCCAGCCAGCCAGACAGCCAGCCAGACAGACAGACAGATAGACAGACAGAGTGACAGACAGATAGATTGATAGACAGACAGACAGATGGATAGACAGACAGACAGACAGACAATTCAACAGATGAAGCCAGCTAGTTTTTATGTTTACAAAATAGACTAGATCTTCTAAGTGAGTCAGATCATGTTTTATAATTTGATCAAAGGGAAAATTTTGTAAAATTGTTTATGGGCAAATCCGAAAAACGTTAAACCAAGGACAAAATTTTTAAACTGTCCAAATCACATATTTGTGTTAATGAAAAAATTTGATCTTTTAGAATATATAATGGATTATAATAATATAATTTTTGATTGCTTTCTTCGTCAATGGCAGGTCTTTATTTGCACCCATGTCGAATTTTTATACATTTTTTAAACTAATAGGTTTTTGAAAAGCTCACATTGTGTAGCGTCCGTTACAGAAATAATGTTTTTTTTTTTTAATTTGACTAGTGCAATTTGTCTTTTTTCTCCAATTAAACTTGGTTCGTAAAGAGAACTTATAGTGTGCTTTACATTAGGCTCAAAATATTTAGATGTTAATAAAGCATTTTACAGAATAATATGCATAGGAAAGTGTGTAGCGTCCGTCATAGTATATGGTTTTTACAAAATCATATTTATTAAATACAATATTTACGAACACATTTCTGTCTTATTCATAAAGCAATAACACTGTCTACATCCACAGATTAAATTTAAGATATTAGGTGTTAAAAAAATATACAGTGGGGCAAATTTGATAGTTTTTAATTTTTTTTTTTTTTTTTTTTGGGACACTCTAACAGCCAGCCGCAGCATTCTTTCGACAAAAAGTAAGATGTTAAAAGTGAAAAAGTTTAAATAAATATATTTATATAGCCGTTTTGTGAAATATTAAATTGTGCCCAAAAATCGCATTTTAACCGCGAACATGAAAAGGATGGAGATGAAATTCGGGAAGAAATAAATCTTCACTGATTAACGAATCCTTAAAAAATATGACATATGAATTTTTTTCCTAATAAAAAACATTTGAGTAAAAACTTGAATGTCACATAGCGTCCGTAACAGTTCATTTATGGATTTTTGGTGAAACTGGAAACTTTAAAATATTTTATAAAAGCTGCTTTATAATCCTCTGATTTTCCTCTGTCTTTAATGTATGTACAATTTTTTTATTACTATGACCGATTTGATAAAAATTACAGAATCACGTGTTGAAAAAAAAGTCACTTCCATTTTTGTAGCGTTTTGTAGCGAATATCTTTTTCCTCCAAAAGAAGTAAGTAAATTAACAAACGCCATTCGATAGCACAATCGATGGGCTAATATTCCCTGAAATATGTGCAAAGCTATCTAGTTTAGAACGACAATCGGATACATTTAAGTACAACAAAATCCGTACAAATTTATAGTCCGTCACGCAGGATTTGCCCATATACGTCTCAGCAATAGAAGTAAAGTACATATATTACTAGACTACTGGGCCACCAACATTTATTATAAACGTATGTATATATGTAAATTTAAGTAAATGTTTTAAACTGTTTTCTAATTTAGCTTAACAGCCACCAACCGAACGAATAACCTTAGCCACAGCACGTTTATGAAAAGTGTTGTTAATTTAAATTGTGGTACGTAAAAAGTATTAAAGTTTTTCGCTTGTTCGTCTGGCTAAAATGATGTTATGTGTTGGCACTAATTTTAAACTGTGTGATAAATACATACACATGATAAAGTAAAACTAAATTTACGCTACATTTACGTTATGAAAGTTATAATCCAGACCAAATAGTTAATAGCTTGACATTTGTCAGTTTTATCTTGAAAAGGTAAACTTAGAACTTGATGTTAAAATATGGTAGATTAAGCACAATTCTAGACAATCAAAGACAGGGAGACAGCAACCACACAATGAAACATTTCAAGAATGTTGATATGTGGAGAGTTTATATTTTAGGCTCAGAAAGAGCCTAGAGGGGTCCAGAATAGAAAATTGAAATTGAATTACTTGCAAATATATTGTAAGCTTTAAGCTGTAGAAAATATGTTTTCTGTTTTAGGTAATTAATTATACCCTTCACCTTCATAGGTGGAAAGGGTATTATAAGTTTGTGCCGATGTATGTAACGCATGGAAATAAATGTCTTAGACCCTTTTAGTATACCAATAGGCTTAGAATCACTTTCTGAGTCGATTTAGCGATGTCCGTCCGTCCGTCTGGCAAGCTGGACCCCCATGTAAACCTTGTAACCAAACTACAGGTCGCAATTCTAAAGATAATTTGATGAAATTTGGCACAGATCATTTTTTTGATAATGGGACTATGGCTATTGATTTCGTCAAAATCGGTCCATTGTTTATGGTACCTCCCATTGGTCCTACTTCCCGGAATTGATATATTGGCCACAAATATCAATATTTTTTCATGAAATTTGAATCAAATATTGCTTATTTAAACTAAATTTGCACCAAATTTCGTTAAAATCGGTCCACATTTGACCATAGCTCCCATACAACCTTTTCTTTAAAAACGCACTAAATGAGACAAAAATCACTAAAACGCTCGTAGATCTGATGATAATGGGAATTTTAAGTTTATTTTTTGCATACATAACAACTGTTATCAATTTGCCAAATTTCGAGATAATCGGTCCACATTTGACCCTAGCTCTGATATAAGTCCATATGTCGAAAGCAGCTTAAATATATAAGTTTTGAGAAAATGTTTGTATGATGGCAAAAATTTAGCAAATATTTGTCTTTATACAGAAAAAATAACACTTTTGACCTTAGTGGTGAAGGGTATCATATGGTCGGGCTTGACCGACTATAGCACTTTCTAACTTGTTTTTAATATCGTTTCATACAATGTACAACAAAACCACTACTAAATAGTCGTTGAAACTAATAGTGAATATTTGTTAACTATTAAAAGCAGGCTAATAAAAGTGAAAAATAAACAAATAGTACACAGTACTATTTAACAACAAAGGCGAAATTTCAATTTAACTTTACACATTCACTCTAATGTCAATTACATCATGTAAAATCTAACCACATTCATTGTACTTTTCATGGCAAATCTATGTAAAATTGTTTGTTATGTAGCCTGATAATAGATGATGGTCAACAGACAACATTATTGGTCATATGTATACATTTTTCCTCTATAATTAAACATTTTTCCTCTATAATAAAACATTTTTACTTTTTATACCATCAAAAAGAATGGGGGGTATATTGAGATTGTCATTCCCTTTGTAATTTCCCTAATATTGGCTCAAAAACCAAAAACGATATATATTCTGAATCCTTATGAAATTCTAAGACGATTTAGCGATGTCCGTCTGTCTGTCTGTCTGTCTGTCTGTCTGTCTGTCTGTCTGTCTGTCTGTCTGTCTGTCTGTCTGTCTGTCTGTCTGTCTGTCTGTCTGTCTGTCTGTCTGTCCATCTGTCCGTCTGTCCGTCTGTCTGCCTGTCCGTCTGTCTGTCCGTCTGTTGAAATCACGATAACGCCTAAACGAAAGGAGCTAGCTCACTGAAACTTAGTAAACAAATATTCTTCATCTCTGAGAAAATTTCGATATTGAAATTGGGCAAAATCGGTTCACATTTGACCATAGCTCCCGTATAACCTCGTCTAGGCTAATCGCTTATTTGGTAATAAATGATAAAGTATAGCAGCTATGATGATAAAATTTGGTATATAGAAGTTCTACATTAGCCCTAGCATCAAAATCGCTTCACATTTAGCCATAGCTTCCATATAAAAAACTTACGAAAACAGCCTAAATTTCACCTAAAATACATTTAAATGCCAATAAATCTAAAAGTATAACAGATATAACCACTAAATTTGTCACAAGAAAGTCTTATGTCAATGCCAGCTAGTGTGCAAAATGTTGTCACAATCGGTCACCATTTGACCTAGCTCCCATATAAAAACTTACGAAAACACAAAAATTCAAAAAGAAAAGGGGATTTATGTCCGTCTTTCCGTGAGATCAAATCGTGATAGCTCCTTAACTACAAGAGCTTCTTCTTCTTCTGTTATCCTTGACTCCCAGTGGAGCATAGGGCCTCCCAGTGGAGCATAGGGCCTCAACTACAAGAGCTAGTTAGACTAAATTAAGCACAAGGAAGTCATATGTCAATGTCAGCCAGTGTGCAAAATTGTCACAATCGGTCACCATTTCACCATAGCTCCCATATAAAGAACTTATGGAAACACAAAAATACAAAAAGAAAAGGTTGTTATCATAGTCTGTCCGTCAGATAAAAGCACGATAGCACCTTATTGAAAAGAGCTAGAGGGACAAAATTTTACAAAAGTATTTTGGATATCTTGAAAAATATGTGTGTTGGAAATGGACAAAATCGATTCAAATTTAGTTAGAGCTCTCATATAACCCCGCCCCGGGAAACACATGAATGCTGATAAATTGAGTACAATTGTAATAGCTATGACGATTTAATTTAAAATAGGGAAGTTTTATGCAATTTTTGATCAGTTTATCAAATTTTATAGGAGTCAGTCCATTTTTGACTTTAGCTTTCATATAAAGAACACTCACGGAAACCAAAAATTTTAGCAAAGGCCAGTTAAAAGCTTTTAAATTAGAAACTATGATAGCTATGGCCACTAAATTTTGGAAGAATAAGCTCTATATATATGCCAGCCAGTGTGTAAAATTCTTACAATCGGTCAACTTTTGGCTATAATTCTTATATATATATATATATATATATATATATATATATAACATCCCCTTTTTATATCTACAATCAAAAAGATTTGGAGGTACATTCATTATATTAAGATTGCACCTATGAAATTAGATAGGCATCAATCAATGTTTAGCCCAGAATTTATATATGATGAATGCATTAGGAACTCCTTATGAAATATATGGACCTGCCGTATTACTATTAACTGTTTAGCCTAACAACATATTAAGCACAACGAAAAGTATTTAACAACTTATTAATATAAAACTATACCCGGTTATGAGACCGAATTTTGATCAAAGTAAATACTCCTTATGAAATATATGGACCTGCCGTATTACTATTAACGTGTTTAGCCTAACAACATATTAAGCACAACGAAAAGTATTTAACAACTTATTAATGTAAAACTATACCCGGTTATGAGACCGAATTTTGATCAAAGTAAATACTGGGGAAACCACTAAAATTTTTTAAATTTTGAACTATAAAGCTACGGCAACCGAATTTAGTCTAAAGGTTTTACTAACAATACCAACAGCTTAGCGATTTTTTCAGTTTTGGTCCAGATTTTGAATTAGCTGCACCCTTGTAGATACATGAGATATGTTTTTAAATTTAACACAACTTGATGATGGGTATATAAGATTCGGCACAGCCGAATATAACACTCTTACCTGTTTTTTAGTGCGATTAGGTATCAAGTAAAATGTTTTTGTTATAACCAAGAACGAAACAAAAGGCCGAAAACTAACAACAGAGTGAAAATATCGGGTAATCCATTTTGCGGTTTCGAAAGTGAACGTAAATAAAACACATACAAAATATTTTTTTTCATGATATTTCTTTTTTATTATAAAGTTTGAACGTTGACATTATGTGTGTAACACTTCATGAGCTAAATGACCACCACGCGAAATGTTGCAAGCATTGATTCTTTTGAGGTTATTTTTGACCAATTTTTGACTTTATTAAGTGATTTTTTAGCCATAACTTGACGAATGTTGGTTTTTTAAAGCTCAAGAGTTTAAGGTTTATCTGCATAAACACGGTCTTTCGCGTAGCCCCACAAAAAAAGTCGAATGGTGTCAAAACGCATGATCTTGGTGGCCAGTTGATATTGCCATGACGAAAAATTACGCGGCCAGGAAACGTCTATTCCAATAAAGCCCAATTCGCTCCAGTTGTGTGGTATGTTTCACCGTCTTGTTCCAACCACATATTCTCCAAGTCGTATTCTTCAACACAAGGCAAAACAAGTCGATTATCCTATAACCGTAACGCTCCGAATTCACGGAATCGACACATGCGGGTCTTCGGCAATACTTTTACTTACGGCTGTGATATTTTCATCGAAACACGCAAAACGATAATGCCTCACAATATTTGTAACCACACCAGTCTCTTCAAATTTCTTCACAATTTTGTCAAGTGCTTGTGTAGTTGGACGATTATGTAAACCATAATCTCCTCTTAAAGCACGATATGTTGTCGTTGCAGAATCACAATTTTCGTAGTATGTTTTGATATCTTTTAAGCTTTGTATGATACTTAAGAGATATATTTTCATCAATGTCAGACTTTCAACTGAAAAGAAAAAAATTGGTTTAACAACTTAATTTGACAGATGTCGAATTTAAGTCCAATACTTTTGAAACCACGAAATGGATAACCCTTTATTTTAATCAAAAGCATCTATGTTATTATTTATATTTACATAAAACTTCGACCGAATTGTCGCATTCGATATCGTTCGAAAAGTAAGATATGTTAAAAACATTTATGTAGCATACTTTTAGGATATCCTGAGTAATATATAATATAGTATAAGGCTTACTATATTGCAACTTATTTTTTCTTCAAAAGTTCCCAGATAGTAAACGAAATAAAAAAAATAAAAAACTTTTTGCAAAATAAATTATTTTGAAAATCCCTAAGGTATATTACACAATATTTACTTAAAAGTCTGAGTTTTTGATCGATATCGAATACGGCTGTTCGAACCCTAATTTCTTCAGCATTAAACTTTAATTGAGTCAAGTATTTAAGTATTTTTTAACCCAACTTATCGGATGGTCTAAATATGATTCTGAATTTTGACTGCTACATTTGCCTCAGTCATAATAAGATTGCTTTCCCAATAATCGAACAATGGTAACGGTCTCAGCGAAAGTCTTAATATAAAAGCCGATATATCAAGTATCATCTGTCTTGTGTCAGGAACCAAATTGACGCATTCGATATCGATCGAAGAAACAGTTTTTTAAGTAAATATTGTATAACATACCTAAATTTCTTTTACTATCAGGCAACCTAAGTAGCAATGTAGTGAACCTTATATGCAAAGGTCGGCACAAAGAAAACAGAATACAAAATTGTCGGCAGAATTTCCTTTTTTATACTTTCAACTAAAATAGGTATTTTTTTAAGGGGATGTTCTGATGTTTTAAAAAGAAAAAGTTTTCTACTCCATTTTTTTTAATATTTTAAACAAAATTTTTTCTATAGAATTTTTTTTTTTTAATTTTTTATAGAAATTTTTTGTTATCAATAATTTTTCTATAGAAAATTGTTTTTCTAAAATTTTTCTATAGAAAATTTTTTAATCCAAAATTTTTCTGTAAAAAAATTTTTAATCCAAAATTTGTCTATAGAAAATTTTTTCATCCAAAATTTTTTTTATAGAAAATTTGGTTTATCAAACAATTTTTTATAGAAAATTTTTTTATCAGTAAGTTTTCTATAGAAAATATTTTTATACAAAATTTTTGAAAAGAAAATTTTTTATCCAAAATTTTTCTATAGAAAATTTTTTTTATTAAAAATTTTTCTATAAAAAAATTTTTTATTCAAAGTTTTTCTACAGAAAATTTTTTCTATCAAAATTTATAAAAAAAATTTTTTATACAAAATTTTTCTACAGAAAATATTTTCTATCAAAATTTTTCTATAGAAAATTTTTTTATCAAACAATTTTTTATATAAAAATTTTGTATCTATTCTATAGAAAATTTTTTATCCAAAATTTTTCTATAAAAAATATTTTTGTCAAAAAATTTGTTATAGAAAAATTTTTTTATCAATAATTTTTTTATAAAAATTTGTTTGTCCAAAATTTTTCTATAAAAATTTTTTATATCCAAAATTTTTTTTAACAAAAAAATTTTTTATAGAAATTTTTTTTATCAATAATTTTTCTATAGAAATTTTTTCATCAAAAATTTTTCTATAGAAAATTTTTTATCAAAAATTTTTCTATAGAAAATTTTTTATATCCAAAATTTTTCGGCATCTGGTAGTAGGAGTTTTAAACGTCTGCTTATATGTTTTATATCATTTATATTATCCTAACAAGTAAGAGTGGTATATTCGGCTTTGCCGAATCTTGGATACCCTTCACCAATGGCGTTGCAAAAGTACTTAATGTAATTCCTAGCAAAATTTGGTTATACTAGTATTATATGCAAAGAGTCTTTAAAATTAAGAGTCGGAAAAAGAAAAGCTTTTCGGTGGCGTCATCATCTAGAATAGTTATGCACCCAAAGGTTAGGTTGGGCAGGTGGCTGATGTCTAGGGAAGCTTCACTTTGGTTCTAAAGTGGTCCCTTTGTGAAAGATAATGATTACTAGACTACAAATTTAAGCCATAGACACATATTTTACGAACATTTAATAAAGTTCGATAGACCAGATAAACCATGCAGAAAAGATGCTTCAAAATATAGATGCCCTTACATTTGCAATAGCACATCGATTTGATGAAGTTTAAGTATTCTGGCATGCAACCCAAAAACACAGTGCCCAGTGAGGGTTGTGCACTTTAATTCGTACGAATTATCCAACTAGTAAAAGTTCTTGATTAGTTATGTAAAACTCTGAAGTCAGTGGACTGATTTAGGTCAAAGCTTTAACAATGATAAGCCTTAAAATTATAGGGTATACACTCTTAGTTTTAGATACATACGTGAAATATATAGCTTTTGAATGGATGGATATCAGCTTTGTCGGAAAAGTTATTAAAGATTTACTTATTAATCTGAAGTTAGTTAATTAATTTAAATGAACACTTCATCAATAATATTTGGGATGTATTGTTCTTTCGATCTGTCCGATGTATGTTTGGAAAGTTTTGCTCTAGTTCCTTGTGCAATTTTAATGTGATTTAATTTATCAGCATTAAATCGATTCCCGGTCGGGGTTATATGGGAGATTTCACTAAATGCGAATAGAGCTCGCCCATTTTCAATATCGAACTTTTCAAGAGATCAGAAATACTTTTGTCAAATGTTGTCCCTCTAGAATGTTTATTTTAGGCGCTATCGCCCTGAATATCAATATTGTACAACGAAGTTATACGGGATCAATTGTCAAATGTGAACGAATTTCTCCCAATTGCAATTAAAAAATTTAAATTTTCGTTGATATGTAACATACTTACATACATATGTAGGTTTTGAACGGATATCATGTAGTACTTCCTAGGAAGATTATCTATAACTTGATATATAATACATTCTCAAATGTTATCATAATGTTCAAAAGTCAGACACAAAATTAAGATTAATGCAGAGTGTCTGTCTGCTAAAATCAGATTTGTGGAGCTCCTGGATTTTACACAAAATTTTAGGATATTGTCCCACCCTGAATTTTATCATTGTGCCATCGCTTAAACGCTAAATTATATCTACCACAAATTACGGAATGCATCACGATTTAGGTAATCCCCTGCGAAGGACGCTATTAAATTTCATCAAAATAAACACCTGAGATATCGACAAAACAGGAGCTCCAAAAACTTGACTACAACAGAAAAAATTACAGACAGGTAGACGGACGGACAAAAAAACAGACGGACGGACAAACAAACAGACGGACGGACGGACAGACAGATAAACAGACGGACGGAGGTCGCGAAATCGATTCTCCTGCCGATTCTGAGTTGATCGGTACAATTTGAATGGTATTCGTAATCAGATTTGTGGAGTATAGATTTTAGAAAATCCTCACACAAAGAACGATGTCAAATTTTATCACAATCGGTCCATAATCACCTGAGATATCGCTAAAACAATACTTACAAAAGTTAACAAAATTTCTTAGACACGTACTTTGGGCAATTTGCTGTACATCAAATGTAGTGTTATGGCGATATCTCAATTGTTTATGGACCGCTTTTGATAAAATTTAATAACGTGCTTGGCGGGGGAATTTCCTAAAATCTGATATAAAATTTATGTAGGTCCGTGCTAAAGGAGGATGGTTTTTCCTATTTCTGCATTTCATTTTTTCAACAAACATTCTCTAATGCGAACTTTGGGCAATTTGCGATACATCAAATTGTGTTTTGGCGATATCTCAGTTGTTTATGGACCGATTTTGATAAAATTTTAGAGAGTGCTTTGGGAAACTATTTCCTACAATCTGATATATAACATATTATCACATGTACACCAGGAGTATCTTTTTGCTCTTGGTATTTAAAAGTGTGTTTCAATCAAAAATTTAAAAATTTTCGTCTAATTCTTGGTATTTTTTCGATATTTTCGGTGTTTATAAACCGATTTTAATAAAATTTAATAGCGTTCATTGCAGGAGAATTTCCTAAAATCTGATATATAATTTATGTAAGTCCATTCTCCAGGGGCTTCAGAAACTTGATTTCAACAGACAGACAGACAGACGGACGGACAGACAGACAGACAGACAGACAGACAGACGGACATCGCTTAATCGATTCTCCTCCCGATTCTGAGTCGATCGGTATAATTTTTATGGGGTCTACGATCACTAATAAAAAAATTACAAACGGAATCACAAACTTATAATACCCTTTCACCTATTGGTGAAGGGTATAAAAATATGCCAGACAAATATTTCTGTAATATCTAATATATCAATCGATATCAAATGAGGCGATTTGGTCCCAGATATAATGGGAACACTTACAGCTCTAAACATAATAATCTGGTATACTTCGAAGTATTTGCTAAAGATCTGCAACTAAATATCACATGAAAGCCTCTGAAAGTCTGCGGATTATGTCTTTCTGCCCTTGATTGCCGCGAATATCTCAGCCATTCATCATTTATCTATTTTATTTGATTTCGGGTATTATTGACATACCAGGTAACTATAGAACAGACTTGTAGGCACTTGCAAGCTTCTACGTAGAGAAAGATTATGTAATTCTAAAAACAAAAGTTGTGCAGGCATATATGGCCCTGTTTAGAGAGGAGACGCTTTCACCGACTTCTGTCACTATCGATATCATAACTTGTTTCTGTCATGACAGTACATTATCTGATTGGAGGCAAGCGGTGAGGCTGAGTATTTCGACAAGTGACTTATGCAAAGCTGTGGGGAAGAGGAATAGTTGCTAAAACATATGTATAAATACTCTTTACGTGAACTGTCATTCCAAAAAGAATTGACACGATGCTCTTATTAATTTGGAGACCTGGTTGGTCTGACAATTTATTTAAAGAGTGTTCTAAAAAAAATATGCATTTACTATTTTAGACAAAATTTATCCATAGTGCAAGAAATAATTTATTTTTTGATCAAGTTAGTTTCTATAGATATGTCAGATACTATTATTTTAGAAATTATTAATTTTCAATAGTTATTTCAATCAAAATGGACTGCGAAAAAAAAGTTCGTGAAAATATAATTAAAACTTTTCAAAAAAATCCGTCATGGACTTTTAAAAAAATAGCTAAAAATTTGAAATTTGACCCTCGAACGGTTTCTAATGCCATCAGACGGTATAAGGAAAACCTGAGCATTAAAAGAAAACCTGGATCAGGGAGGAAAAAAGGTCCTACAGATATTGGTAAGGCAAAAGAAGTCGAGCGACTCTTTCGAAGAGCGCCTAACACTTTTTTAAGAAAAGCAGCTCGTACGGTGAAATGTTCTACGAATTTTGCACATAGAGTCAAAGCTTATGCTGGACTGAAGACATACAAAGTCCAAAAGGTTCCAGATCGCAATGCACAAAAAACAAACAAAATTCCCTAAGAAGTTTCTCGTGTGTCAAGCTATTTGCAGTTGTGGCAAAAGAAGTAAAGTATTTGTGGCATCTGACACAATAAACACAGAAATTTATATAAAGGAGTGCCTACAAAAACGGTTGTTACCCTTTTTAAGAGAGCACAGACTGACTACATTTTTTTGGCCCGATTTGGCATCATGTCATTATGGAAAAAAGGCACTTGAGTGGTACTCAAAGAATAATGTCATTTTTGTACCACGAGAGGCAAATCCACCTAACTGTCCAGAACTTCGGCCTGTGGAAAGGTATTGGGCTCTGGTAAAAAAGGAATTGAAGAACACATGAAAGATTTCCAAGAACATGTCCGATTTTAAGCGCAGGTGAGACACATGCTCCAAAAAGGTATCAGAAGCAACTGTAAAATCTTTAATGGGAGGGTTTCCGAAAAAAGTCGATAATTTTGCAAAACCCGAGTACTAAGTAAACATTTTAATGCTAAATGATTTTGTATAATATGTCATTATATTTGCGTATTTTGTAGAGTTTTTATATTAAAAGGTTTGATTTTTATTTAAGAAAATCCAACTACAAATTTTATTTAGAGCACTCTTTATGTTTGTCGTAGCTTTTTAGATTAAACATATAATTTAATATATATTCAAAATTGAAGTAATTTAATTGAATTTATACTTATTGCTATTTGCAGATAAATATATAAATAAATTTTGTATGACGACTTATAATAAACGTAAATAAGTATTGTTTTACATACATGTAACACAAGTTAACTTCAGTATTTAAATAATTTTATCTGGGTTTACATATTTAATTGATTTACTATCACCTGTACTATTCAATAATTTACATGTGATAGTGTCTATTACATTGGTAATTAAGACACATGTATTCTTAAAAAGATACTTACATACTAAACATAAATATATGTATTTTGGTAAATACATAGAAAATTTGTGTAAATGTCTCTATAAGAAAATATATTAATAGTTGTAAATACATAAATTGTATGTATACATTTTAAGTGTTTGATATAGAATCTATAAATAAATGGTATTGTCAGAAATGGGAAATTGTAAATTTAAATAAATTGATCATTCTATTATATCGGGTGGTTAAATTTCAAGGGCCGATGTTGATTTTGAATAAAATACAAACTATTTGGGAAATGATTGTAATTTTATTTTATTATGATATATTGGTATTACTCAATTATGTATGGAACAAAATATCGGCCAATTGGGCGCCGCGACCACGTCGGCACACCTCCATCCGATGGTCCAAATTTTCGATGACCCTGAGGCATAATGGAGGTTCTATGCCGTTAATGTGCCGAATTATCTCGTCCTTTAGCTCTTGAATTGTTGCTAGCTTATCGACGTACACCTTTTCTTTCAAATAACCCCAAAGAAAAAAGTCCAACGGTGTCAAATCACATGATCTTGGCGGCCAATTGGCATCGCCATTACGTGAGATAACACGGCCATTTAATTTGTTGCGCAAAAGTGCCGTTGTTTCGTTAGCTGTGTGGCAAGTGGCACCGTCCTGCTGAAACCACATATCGTCCACATCCATATCTTCCGATTCGGTTCATAAAAAGTTCGTTATCATCTCACGATAGCGAACACCATTCACAGTAACTGCCTTACGGTCACTCTTTGTGGGTGCATTGGTTTTTCGACAATCACCCAAATGCGGCAATTCTGTTTATTGACGAATCCACTGAGGTGTAAATGTGCCTCATCACTGAAGATGATTTCTTCCAAAATTGATCATCCACTGTTGCCATTTCTTGCCACCATTCTGCCAATTTACGACGTTTGGAATGGTCAAGAGGCTTTAGTTCTTGAGCCAATTGCACCTTGTAAGCGTGTAAATGCAAGTCTTTATGCATAATGTTCATCAACGACAAGCGTGAGAGGTGCAATTATTGGGCACGACGACGAGTTGAGGTGGACGGCTCTTCAGCCACACTATCGCGAACAGCAGCAATATTTTCTGCAGTACGAGCTGTACGAGCATGCACTGGTGTTCTCACATCTTCTACAGACCCGGTTTGCTCGAATTTTTCCACGATTTTTGCAATTGTACGCACATTTGGACGATTAAATTGACCAAAAAAATCACGAAGTACACGATATGCATTTTGATTTGAACGCCCATTTTCATAATAAATCTGGATAACTTTAACACTTTGTATGATTATGTATCTCTCCATGGTTCAAATTGAGTAAGTCTGATATAGGGAAATGTCAAATAAAATTTGGAAAAAAACTTGGCGTTTAGGTGTGGTTCACATTCAACATCGGCCCTTACAATTTAACCACCCTTTACCTTTGTTAAGAAGCGATAAAATTTCTTCTTATCTGCTATGTTTATGTATATATTTCTTCCAAATATACTATTAATAAGAACTGTTATCTCATTAGGAGTTTACTCAATTTAGAAACTATACAATTTAGAAAATTTAAAAATATGTTCAAGTATTTTGAACAACCTTTATGAATTTGGTGGTAAGACTTTAATATCTTTTATAAATCATTTATAAATATTTTTAAACTTAATTTTACATCTCTGAAATATTTTATAAGCACGTATAAATTTAAAGATGCATTTAAAATTGTTGATATCTAAAACTGTTTGGTTAAGGAAAGTATTTTGGTATTATATTGTGTGTCAATGACATATGTATGTATATCAAGTCATTTTTAATTATTTGAGACAACAACAAACTTTCTATATATATAGAAATACTAGTTGTGATTTGGGATTTATATACCACAAGTAAGAATGTTACATTTGGCTGTGCCGAATCTAATATACCCACCATCAAATTGTTATTAATTTAGAAACATATCTTACATGTCGGAGAGGGTGCAGCTAATTCAAAATGTGGACCAAATTAAATTAAAATATTTAGACTTAATTCGGTTGCAGTAGCTTCATAGTTCAACATTTTAAAGTATCTAAGTGGTTTCCTTAGTATTTACTTTGCACAAAATCTAGTCTCATAACCGATTATAGTTTTACATTAATAAGCCGTTAAATAATTTTTGTTGCGTCTAATATATAGGATAAGCATGTTGATAGTCAAACTGCAGGTCCATATATTTTGTTAGGAGTTTCTAATGCATCTCCGTATATAAAGTCTGGACTTAACATTGATTGATAGCTATCTAATTTTGTAGATGCAATCTTAAAAAACGTGCTATAGTCGGTCAAGCCCGACCATACGATACCCTTCACCACTAAGGTCAAAGAAGTTATTTTTCCTGTATAAAGAGAAATATTTGCAAAATTTTGCCAAAATGCAAACATTTTCTCAAAACTTATATATTTAAGCTATTTCCGTCATTTGGACTTATATGAATACTAGGGTGAAATGTGGACCGATTATCTCGAAATTTGATTACAGTTATTTCAAAAACTATGTATGCAAAAACTAAACTTAAATTTCTCACTATCTTCAGATTTACGGTCATTTTAGTGATTTTTGTCTCATTTAATGCGTTTTGACAGAAGAGTATGCATGGGAGCCATGGTCAAATGTGGCCCGATTTGAACGAAATTTGCTATAGTGATTTTAGTTTACATAAGCAGTATTTGTTTTAGATCTCATGAAAACATATTGATTTTTGTCACCAATATATCAATTCCGGGAAGTGGGACCTATGGGAAGTACCATAAAAACTTGACCTAATTTGTCAACTTTCAATAGCTATGGTCGTTATATCAAATCGTTATATCGTTACGTATATCAAAATGAATGCGGGGTATATTGAGATTGTCATTCTAATTGAAACTTACTTAATATTGGCTCAAAAACCAAGAGGGATATATATTCTGAATCCCTATGAAATTCTAAGACGATTAAGCGATGTCCGTCTATCTATCTATCTGTCGGTCTGTCTGTCTGTCTGTCTGTCTGTCTGTCTGTCTGTCTGTCTGTCTGTCTGTCTGTCTGTCTGTCTGTCTGTCTGTCTGTCTGTCTGTCTGTCTGTCTGTCTATCCGTCTGTCTGCCTGTCTGTCTGTTGAAATCACGATTACGCCTAAACGAAAGGGGCTAGCTCACTGAAACTC
This sequence comes from Stomorhina lunata, assembly GCA_933228675.1. Taxonomy (NCBI): domain Eukaryota; kingdom Metazoa; phylum Arthropoda; class Insecta; order Diptera; family Rhiniidae; genus Stomorhina; species Stomorhina lunata. Next base: position 31,060,511 of record OW121740.1, on the reverse strand, counting down.
AGTAAAAACATTCTTCATCTATGGGAAAATTTTGGAATTGAAATTGGGCAAAATCGGTTGACATTTGACCATAGCTCCCGTATAACCTCGTGAAAATAGTTTTTTTTGCACCTTTTTAACGCACTCTTATATTTTAAACTAAAGAATATAGAAAGAAACTTGGTACTGCAATCAATAGATGTAAAAGAAACATGAAACACGTATTTGGTACTTTTTTGATTTTGGAGCCAAAATGGGTAAAAAAGGGATAAAATGATAACTTAACATCTCCAAAGTAATATGAATAGGAACATTATACATTATGTTAAATGCGTTTTAAAAAAATGTACCGAATTCAATTGGCACCAAAAAAGTACCAAATATACATATGGAACTTTTAGAAATTAGGGAATAAAAAGGATGAAAATTAGTATTATTTTAAACAAATGAATGTTTGTCTGTATGTATGTTCTTTATAGAATAGTAAACTGTGAATTTGATCATGTTATGCTCTTTAGCGAAGATGTTGCGGATAAGCCGGCGAAGGCTTTTAAGTTGAAAAGACTAATTTCCGACAGATGGCGCCACTGAAAATTACTAAAAATTAATTAAATCGTAAACTGTACATTTGATCATGCTATGATCTTTAGCAAAGTTGTAGCGCATGAGCCGACAAAGGCTTTTCAGTTGGTCTGAATAATTTCCGACAGGTGGCGCTACAGAAACTTACTCAAAGTCAATTTAATCGTAATCTGTACATTTAATCATGCTACAATCTTTAGCAAAGTTGTTGCACATGAGCTGACGAAGGTTTCTTAGTTGGTATGAAGAAATTTCGACAGGTGGAGCCACTGAAATTTACTCAAAGTCAATTTAATCTTATGCTGTACATTCAATCATGCTATAATCTTCAGCAAATTTGTTACGGATAAGCCGAAGAAGGTTTATGAATTGGAATGAGCAAAGTCCGACAGGTGGCGCCACAGAAAATTACTCAGAGTGAATTAAATCGTAAACTGTGCATTTGATCATGTTATAATCATAAGCAAAGTTGTTACGAATAAGCGGACAAAGGTTTCTTATATTGTATGAACAACTTCAGGTGGCGCCACTGCAAACTACTCAAAATGAATTAAATCGTAAACTGTGCATTTGATCAGACTATAATCTTTAGCAAAGTTGTTGTTCAAAATGAGTTAAACTGTAAACTATGCAAACTATATTTTGGTCAGACAAAATAAATCAAATAATTCAAAATTAACTGAATATTTGTACAAAGTCTTTCCTCTAAATTTATTTTAGCACTTTATAATGTAAAATATATAAAAACTTTAAAATTTTCCTCAAAATGCTTATCATAAAGCTCCGAGCAAGGCTCGGTCAACCAGGTACTAACAGCTATGATGACAAAATTTGGTATCTAGAAGTTTTACATAAGCACTAATCAGCATATAAAATTTCCTCCCATATAAAAAACTTACGGAAACAGCCTAATTTCCACCTGAAATTCACTTAAATGCCAATAAATGATAAACTGTAATAGCATTGCCCACTAAGTTTAGCACAAGGAAGTCTTATGTGAATGCTGGCCAAAATTTTGTCACAATCGGTCACCATTTGACCATAGCTCCCATATAAAAAACTTACGGAAACACAAAAATACAAAAAGAAATGGGGGTTTGTGTCCGTCTGTCCGTTAGATAAAAATACCTGGTTATTTTTTTTAAGTAAATAAATACTAGGGTAATTACTTGCACACTTTTAAATGTTGAACTATAAAGCTACTGCAACCGAAGTTATTCCACATATTTTACCAACAATACCAACTAGCGTAACAACTTTTTTCCAATTTGGTACACGTTTTTAATTTGCAGCACCCTCGTAGATATATGAGATATGTTTCTAAGTTTAACACAACTTGATGGTGTGTATATAAGATACGGCACAGCCGAATATAACCCTCTTACTTGTTTTAAATAAAATTTTATTTCCATTTTGTTAATTCCTTTTTTTATTAAAGAACTTTACGGAATTGTAATCTAAAACTTTCTAAACTTTATATAACTTCAGCACAACATAAGCTTTAGAACTATTAATCGAAGTACCATTTGTTCATATGGATGTAGAAGTAGCTCTTAGAAAGAGTTTTTCGACATTTTTGTCTTACCAAATTTTATTCTGAACCTTCCTTATTATACTCCAAATCTCTACTCCACACATTTCAATTTTATCAGTATCCAAAATTAATTAGGTAATTGAAGCTAAATCATTTGTGATATAATTTAATAGAACTGAAGGTGAAAGTTTAATCCCCCAAATACATAAGAAAATCATTTGCCGAGTAAAAAGTTGTCTATATAAAATAAGTGGCGTATACGTATTATTTTAATTCTATATTGCTCATACTCAGAGAGAAAATGTTATTATACATCAAAATTCTTCTTATATGTATGTATTTTAAAAGAGAAACTGTTAAGAAAACAAAGTAAATGTTAGCTTTTAATGTTATGTTAATATTTGTATTTCATTTAACATTTTCTTTTTAGTCTATTTTTTTCTCTAGCTCTTTTTGTTGTTTCTCACCAAACAGCTAATGAAGTTGTTTGGCAGCGAAATAACAAGATAAATAAAAACAGAAACAACAAAATAGAAGTACTAGCAACATTTTTTTTTTTTTTTTTTTTTGTTAACGCTACGAAAACCAGCTGAGCATTTTAACCACCACAACAACAAACGTAAAAGCAACCAAGAAAAAAAAACTGCAAACAAACGAACACAAACCACATAATTAACATTTATTGGTGTTGTGGCAGTTGATGATAATGACGATAAACACAATAAGCCAAAAACATAAAGAAGAAAAAAAAGATGCTCTAATGAATGAAGTGTAACAAAAATTATAGAAAAATGGCAACTGGAAAATATAATAACTAAACAAGAAAATGAAATAAGTTGCTGTGTGTGGCCAACCATAAAAATAACATAAGTTAATGGCCTTGATTTTAATTGTTACTGTGACATTTTCTTTTTTCCAATGATTTTATCATGTGGAGCTTATTTATTTATTCAGCTTTTCTTTATGATTTAGATCTGTTCGAATTGCGGTTTAGGATTCATTAATATCCTGGCTGTAATGTTTAATATCAATTGTTTTCTAACAGTTTCATTACAATGGGGGTATTGTAATTTTGATTAGTCATATGCTATACTCGTATCTGGTTTGAAATAAACTAATTTTGGTATTATTAGTTGGAGTATTGACTTGACGGAATTTTGTTTTTATCTGCAAAATTAATGATTTGATTGAAAGTTTGATAAAGAAAATACATTAATATGCTAAATGAATAATGATATGATAGGATGTTTGACAAAGAAGAAGAGCAAGTTGATCTAAGATTTATGGCACTTTAATCTTTGACAAAGATAAACAAATAAAAAAAAAATTCAATAAAAAAAAAGGAAACTTTTGAAAAATTTCCTATAAAAAAAGGAAATTTTTGAAAAATTTCCTATAAAAATAGGAAATTTTTGAAAAAATTTCCTATAAAAATAGGAAACTTTTGAAAAATTTCCTATAAAAATAGGAAATTTTTGAAAAATTTCCTATAAAAATAGGAAATTTTTGAAAAATTTCTTATAAAAACAGGAAATTTTTGAAAAATTTCCTATAAAAATAGGAAATTTTTGAAAAATTTCCTATAAAAATAGGAAATTTTTGAAAAATTTCCTATAAAAATAGGAAATTTTTGAAAAATTTCCTATAAAAATAGGAAATTTTTGAAAAATTTCCTATAAAAATAGGAAATTTTTGAAAAATTTCCTATAAAAATAGGAAATTTTTGAAAAATTTCCTATAAAAATAGGAAATTTTTGAAAAATTTCCTATAAAAATAGGAAATTTTTGAAAAATTTCCTATAAAAAAAGGAAATTTTTGAAAAATTTCCTATAAAAATAGGAAATTTTTGAAAAATTTCCTATAAAAATAGGAAATTTTTGAAAAATTTCCTATAAAAATAGGAAATTTTTGAAAAATTTCCTATAAAAATAGCAAATTTTTGAAAAATTTCCTATAAAAATATGAAATTTTTGAAAAATTTCCTATAAAAATATAAAATTTTTGAAAAATTTCCTATAAAAAAAGGAAATTTTTGAAAAATTTCCTATAAAAATTGGAAATTTTTGAAAAATTTCCTATAAAAATAGGAAATTTTTGAAAAATTTCCTATAAAACTAGGAAATTTTTGAAAAATTTCCTATAAAACTAGGAAATTTTTTAAAAATTTCCTATAAAACTAGGAAATTTTTGAAAAATTTCCTATAAAACTAGGAAATTTTTAAAAAATTTCCTATAAAAATAGGAAATTTTTGAAAATTTTCCGATAAAAATAGGAAATTTTTGAAAAATTTTTAAAAAATTTCCTATAAAAAAAGGAAATTTTTGAAAATTTTCCTATAAAAATAGGAAATTTTTGAAAAATTTCCTATAATAATAGGAAATTTTTTTTAAAAATTCCTATATAAATAGGAAATTTTTAAAAATACTCCCTTTAAAAATGTAAAATTTTTGGAAAAAGTTTTATAAAAATAAGAAATATTTGGAAAAATTTCCTAAAAGTTTTTTTGTTGAGTTGATTTATATATTTTTTATCTAGAGTCATTTTAAATCTTATTTCGATTTAATTTTGAGTAGAAGCGCCTACTTAAATCGTTACAGCTCACAATACTAGTATAACATTTCATTACTTACTTTTCAATTATAAAAGATACATTTTGAATGACAATCCTACTCGTACTTATATATAGCATAAATATATATTATATTCATGACAGCGAAAGGGAGATGTGTCAGAACGCAGCTTGTAACCAGTGAAACAAATAAATAAATAAATATTTATATTTAAATCCTGTCTATTGTTTGTATATTCGCGCTTTGTTTAAGTATTTGGATAATAATTACAAAAGAAGTTAATTTTTTAATCACTTTGTCATAAAAATAAAATGTGAATAATGTAGGGGCTTAGTGCTTTTTTTTGCTCTGTATACAAATAAATTAAGTGTCTATATTAATGGTAATTTTATTGGCAAGTTAAACATTTTTATTAAAGCATTTGGATGATGTTTTTTGTTTTAATAAGTGTCAATAGAATTGACAGCAATTTTTAGGGTTTTATTAAAGAAAAGCATATCGATTTGATATTAGATAAATGACGCCTTTTTAACTAGAAAAACTAAACTTAATGACCAAATCTATTAATGTTTATGACTTATTTGCGTTTAAGTGGCTTCCGTAGTACGTAAGTGAATTTCGGATTTGGGGTTTTTATAAATGAGGACCTAATCTAGATTAAAAAAATTTTCTTACTATAAAAATTAGAAATATTTGAAAAATTTCAGGTAAAAATTTTTTTTTTTAAATTTACTATAAAAATAAGAAATTTTTAAAAAATTTCCTATAAAAATAAGAAATTTTTTAAAAATTTCATATAAAAATAAGAAGTTTTTGAAAAATTTCTTGTAAAAGTAAGAAATTTTGAAAATATTTCCTATAAAAATAAGAAATTTCTGAAAAATTTTCTATAAAATAAGAAACTTTTGAAAATTTTCCTATAAATATAAGAAATTTTTGAAAAATTTCCTTTAAAAATATAAACATTTTTAAAAAATTTCCTTTAAAACTCAGAAATTTTTCAAAATAGGAAATTTAAAAAAAAAAATTCCTATAAAAATAGGAAATTTTTAAAAAAATTTCGTATAAAAATAGGAAATTTTAAAAAAAAAATTCCTATAAAAATAAGAAGTTTTTAGAAAAATTTCTTATAAAAATAGGAATTTAAAAAAAAAATCCTACAAAAATAAGAAATTTTTGAAAAATTTCTTATAAAAATAAGAATCTTTTGAAAATTTTCCTATAAAATTTAGAAATTTTTGAAAAACTTCCTTTAAAAAATAAGAAGCTTTTGAAAATTTTCCTATAAAAATAAGAATCTTTTGAAAATTTTCCTATAAAAATAACAAATTTTTGAAAAATATTTCTATAAAACTAAGAAAATTTTGAAAAATTTCCTAAAAAAAATAAGAAATTTTTAAAAATTTCCTATACAAGTAAGAAATTTTTGAAAACTTTCCTCTTAAAGTAGGAATTTTTTTTGAAAAATTTCCTCTAAAAATTTTAAATTTTTGAAAAATTTCGTATAAAAATAAGAAACTTTTGAAAAATTTCCTCTAAAAAAAGGAAATTTTTGAAAAACTTTCTACAAAAATAAGAAATTTTTTAAAATATTTCATATAAAAATTAAAAATTTTAAAAATATTTCCTATAAAAATAAGAAATTTTTAAAAAAATTTCCTATAAAAATAAGAAATTTTTGAAAAATTTCCTTTAAAAATAAGAAATTTTTGAAAAATTTCCTATAAAAATAAGAAATTTTTGAAAATTTTCCAATAAAAATAAGAAATTTTTAAAAAATTTCCTATAAAAATAAGAAATTTTTTAAAATTTCCTTTAAAAATAAGAAATTTTTGAAAAATTTCCTATAAAAATAAGAAATTTTTGAAAATTTTCCAATAAAAATAAGAAATTTTTGAAAAATTTCCTATAAAAATAAGAAATTTTTGAAAAATTTCCTATAAAAATAAGAAATTTTTGAAAAATTTCCTATAAAAATAAGAAATTTTTGAAAAATTTCCTATAAAAATAAGAAATTTTTGAAAATTTTGCCATAAAATAAGAAATTTTTGAAAAATTTCCTATAAAAATAAGAAATTTTTGAAAAATTTCTTATAAAAATAAGAAATTTTTTAAAGGTTTTCTATAAAAATAAGAAATTTTTAAAAAATTTTCTCTAAAAAATAGAAATTTTTGAAAAATTTTCTATAAAAATAAGAAATTTCTGAAAAATTTTCTATAAAAACAAAAACATTTTGAAAATGTTCCTTTAAAAATAAGAAATTTTTGAAAAATTTCCTACAAAAATAAGAAATTTTTATTCTTAGTCTATTGGTATTTTTTTAGAACTTTTGCTTACTGGGCACCACTGCTCTAACATATTCTATTTGACAATAGTTACTATTACTATTTTATTTAAAATTCCTAAATTTTTACCGCCTATACTTATTTCTGCATAAATAAATGTTTCTATTTACAAAACCATTTTTAATTTAACTTTTACAAAACAACTGTAATTCCTTCATCCCAAAAAGTAATAGGAAAAAACATAAAATCTCTTGTAATACAAGGAAATTGTAAAACAAAAATTTTCATAATGTTATAAAAATCTCATCAAAAAATAGGAATTTCAAATTTACATTTTATAACAACGACATAGTATTCCGTTTCAAATATGTAACTGTGTTACAATATTTTATGAATATTCATTCAAGTACAATATTTTAGAAATGTCTTTTATTGTTTGAGGAAGCACCGATATTATTTCTATTACAGTGGGATTGGTTTAAAAACTTACAGTGGAATTGGTTCAAAAAATTATTCGACTGTGCCAAATGTTATATACCCACCATCAAATTGTGATAAATTTAGAAACATATCTCACATATCAGCTTATTCAAAATATGCACAAAGTTCAAAGAAAATGGTTACGCTAGTTGGTAAAACTTTGACTTAATTCCGTATCAGTAGCTAAGTGGTTTCCCTAGTATTTACTTTGCCAAAATTTGGTCTCAGAACAGGGTATAGTTTTACATTAATAAGCTGTTAAATACTTTTTGTTGAGCTTAATATGCAGTTGAGATAAATATATTGGTAGTAATATGACAGGTTCATATATTTTGTTAGTAGTTCCTAATGTATCTACCGTTTATAATGTTCAGACTTAACATTGATTGATAGCTATCTAATTTCGTAGGTGAAATCTTATTCAAAATCTTTTTGATTGCCGATATAAAAATTGGATGAACTATAAGTTCAATAGTAACCGATATAGCTTATTTTTGCTGATCAATACACAACTTTTCAAAGATACAAAATACGTTTATAAAATTTTGTCTCTCCAGTTCTTTTCGTGAGGGCGCTATCGCACATTCTCTTTACGGACAGACGGACTAAAACCACCTATATTTTTGGTATTTTTGTGTTTCCGTAAGATTTTATATGGAAGATATGGTCAAATGGTGACCGATTGTGACAAAATTTTGCACACTGATTAGCATAAGACTTAATTGTACTAAATTTAGTGGCCATAGTTTATCATTAATTCGCGTTAAAGTGTAGCTGAGGTGCATTTTAGGCTGTTTTCGTAAGTGTTTTGGATGGGGGCTTTTAAAATAAGCGACTGGCGTATGCGTGATTATACTGGAGCCATGGTCATATGTAAACCGCTTAAATTTTTAAGAAGTCAAGAAAATTTCCTACATTCTTTCGTTAAGATTTTATCGTGCTGACAAGAGACAGACAGACAGACAGACAGACAGACAGACAGACAGACAGACAGACAGACAGACAGATAGACAGATAGACAGATAGACAGACAGACAGACAGACAGACAGACAGACAGACAGATAGACAGACAGATAGACAGACAGACAGATAGACAGATAGACAGATAGACAGACAGACAGACAGACAGACAGACAGACAGACAGACAGACAGACAGACAGACAGACAGACAGACAGACAGACAAACAGACTGACCTCGCTCAATCTTCTTAAAATTTCATCAATATACCCCCCATTGTTTTTGATGGTGGGTATAAAAATAACATTAAATATGTAAATAAATCTAAAGTTAAAAAACCGTCCCAATAAACATTTACTTTCGTTTTATGTTTTTTTATTAACAGTAAGTATCACAATGATGTCTTTAATTATAGTTGTTAACACGATTCAAATATACAATTATACCAAATATCAAAAACATTAAGCCAACAGCTTTTTTGTTATACTTGTATTCGTAAAGAACTTAAAATCATTGGGACAGTAGTTTGAGCGACAGTATATCAATTTTGATTTGTGGGCCAATATTAAGGAATTTACAAACCAAATGACAATCTTAGTGATGGTGGGTATAAAAAAAATATAAAAACGAAAAATGTATTCAATTCGTAAACCCCATAGTAACTTTTGATCCACCCTGTACATAAAAAGATAGACGAACAAATGGCCCACAAAACTCGTATTTTTCCCCTTTTACTATTATAAAAAAAAAACTTTATTTTAATTTAATAAACACGGTTAAAAATTTTTGCCGGGTTTTCAACTAAAATACTCCTGTGTGCTTCGGTACCAGTAGTTTCCCTGTACGTTACTACTACGATTCCCCATGGCTGTAAGATGGTTTACCATATCTGAGGTATGTAGTTACTGGTTATGTGTAGATGGTTACTACCAAAGCTGTCGAAAACTTGAACTATCTGACTGTCCTAGGATGACAATTTATTACATTATTTATTATTATAATTCTTATGAAATTGGTTAAACAAAAAATGCTGACATGGACAGTCATTCATTTATATAAGCCCCACTGTACATTGGACCAATACCATTTTATTTTGATTATATTCTTTAGCTTTTCCTAAAGAAAGTAAGAAACACTGTAAATGATACCAATACATAAGTTCGCAAAGGGCTCAAAGGATTGTACTCTGTTCTATTTTAAATACTCCTCTTAAACAAATATTGTTTTCAACTTTAAATACTCGTAAATTTCTGCAATTAACTATTTATAGGTGGAAACAATTTAAATACTTCTGCTTAATTCAACAGATATAAAGCAAATTTATTTAAATCCATTTAATTTCCTACGTTACCAAGAAAACCAAAAGTCATATTTAAACAAAACCTTAATTTTCAAAAGAGAAATGTAAGGTAGTCATCTGATGAATACAAGTTAAGTCACACTAGACATTTGTCTAACAAATAGACTTGGTAGAAAAGGTGGTGTACCAACTCCCAGACATCAGCATCAAATATCAAACAAAAAAAAAACAAAATCTTATCAAACAACAGCAAACTTTTTCAGTTACTGATAAAATTTGCCAAGAAAATGAAAATATAAGAAAAGTTTTTTTTTTCTATTAGTTCGAAGGACTTTTTTGTCTAACAAATTCCATAAAGATGACAAGAAGAAAGTAAGGGAATGGAAAAATGTGTTTGAAGAAAAAATGAATACCTACCTTGTAGTAGATGGTAGGAAAATGGGGGAAAAATATAAAAATTAGCTTATGATATTTAGCATAAAGTAAATGAGTGAAAAAGAAGAAAGTTTCTTAATAAGTAAATTAAGAAAAAAAAGAAAAGGTTTTGTATATAAAAATGTAGAGCATAGTTTGTCAAGTAATTTCCTCAAGTAGACATTTTTCATTAACCTTTCCAAACAACCTACGCATTTTCTACATATTTTTTTTTTACTTTTAGCTTCAACCTCTCAAAGATAAAGTTACAACTTGATAACTAAAATGACACTGACCAACAAAGAGATTGTAAGTTAAATAACTAGACATTGTAAGGTGCCAGTAAGTACTACTACGATGATGATGATGATGCTGACGATGATGTTGATTAAAGTGCTATGAACAAAAAATGTAAAAAAGATGATATTACTTTCAAGTTATCCGCATGGTTGGATTAATGAAATAAGTTTTGCTAATTTTTTCTTTTGCCTGATACTTCTTAGAAGTGTAGATACATTGTATGTTTTATTCTTAGTCAAACAAGATAAGGTCACTTGTTAGCTTTTATGCTAAATGCAGACTAATTTTGACGCTTTCCTTTTTACATATTTTTTCAGCCCAAAGAAAAAATTTCCAGGAACAAATTTAACTTAAACTAGATATGATGAAAAATAAAAGTAAAAAATGTTATAGTCGGTAAAGACCGACAAATTTTATACCCTTCACTATTAGGTTCAAACCTTGACTACCAGTAGCGAAATATCGTTATTGATTAAGGTTAATTTTCTTAAATATCACTATCATTTTAAAAACTACAAAAAAAGTTTCGATAGAAATACTTTTCTATAGAAAAAATTTCGAAAGAAATATTTTTCTATAGACAAAATTCCGGAAGAAATATTTTTCTATAGAAAAGTTTTCGATACAAATATCTTTAGAGGAAAATTTTTAAAAATCTCATATTTTTAAAGGAAATTTTTCAAAAATTTAATATTTTTGTACGAAATTTTTCAAAAATTTCATATTTTTATAGAAAATTTTTTAAAAATTTTATATTTTTAATTTTTTTAAAAATTTTATATCTTTATAGGAAATTTTTCAAAAACTTCATTTTTTATAAGAAATTTTTCAAAAATTTGATATTTTTATGGGAAATTTTCAAAAATTTCATATTTTTATATAAAATTTTTCAAAAATTTCATATTTTTATAGGAAATTTTTAAAAAATTTCATATTTTTATTGGAATTTTTTTCAAAATTTTAATATTTTTATGGGAAATTTTTCAAAAATTTGATATTTTTTTAGAAAGTTTTTCAAAAACTTCTTGTTTTTATAAGAACATTTTCAAAAATTTCACATTTTTATAAGAAAAATTTGAGATTTTTATAGAAAATTTTTCAGAAATTTCCTATTTTTATAAGCAATTTTTCAAAAATTTCCTATTTTTATAGAAAATTTTTCAAAAATTTCTTATTTTTATAGGAAATTTTACAAAAATCTCCTATTTTTATAGGAAATTTTTCAAAAATTTCCTTTTTTTATAGGAAATTTTTCAAAAATTTCATAGTTGTATAGGAAATTTTTCAAAAATTTCATAGTTGTATAGGAAATTTTTCAAAAATTTCATATTTTTAAAGGAAATTTTTCAAAAATTTCATATTTTTATAGAAACTTTTTCAAAATTTTCACATTTTTATAGCAAATTTTTCAAAATTTTCACATTTTTATAGGAAATTTTTTAGCAATTTTATATTTTTAAAAGAAATGTTTTTTAAATTTCATGTTTTTATAGGAAATTTTTCAAAAATTTTATTTATTATAGGAAATTTTTCAAAAATTTCATATTTTTTTGGGAAATTTTTCAAAAATTTCATACTTTTATAGAAAATTTTTCAAAAATTTATTATTTTTATTTGAAATTTTTCAAAAATTTATTATTTTTTAGGAAATTTTTCAAAAATTTCACATTTTTGTGGGAAATTTTTCAAAAACTTCATATTTTTATAGGAAATTTTTTAAAAATTTTATATTTTTATAGGAAATTATTGAAGAATTTCATATTTTTATATGCAATTTTTTAAAAATTTCATATTCAAAAAAGTCATATTTTTATAGACTATTGTTCAAAAGTTTCATATTTTTATTGAAAATTTTTAAAAAATTTCATAGTTTTATAGGAAATTTTTAAAAAATTCCATATTTTTATTGAAAATTTTTCAAAAGTTTCATATTATTAATAGAAACGTTTTAAAAATTTCATATTTTTAAAAGAAGTTTTTTAAAAATATCATATTTTTGTAGGAAATTTTGAAAAATTTCATATTTTGAAAGAATTTTCTTCGAAAATTTTAAATTTTTATTGGAGTTTTTGTTCAAAAATTTTTCAAAATTTTACTATTTTGGTAGAAAAGTTTTCAAAGATTTGACATTTCTAAAGGAAATTTTTCAAAAATTTCATAATTTTATAAGAAGTTTTTAAACAAATTTCTCATATATTTCTATAGAAAAATTTTCGATGGAAATATTTTTGTATAGAAAAATTTTTGATGGAAATATTTGTCTATAGAAAAATTTTCGATAGAAATTTTTTTCTATAGAAAATTTTCGATAAAAATATTTTTCTATCGAATTGGAGAAAAAAAGACTCTGGTTTTGACGCTAATAAATACGAGTAACTATATACTGAACCAATTAATTTTCATATCGACTTAATCGATTATTGCCAATAACCACAAATGTATGTTAAAAGTGTCCTAATATTTTGCTTACCTTATGATTGACACTTGTTTTACAAATCCTTTAACAATGTAAACGATAAAAAATAACTAAAGAAATACATTTTAACAGTTTGTCACTGAAGAAACTTGCAGTTAAAATCAGATGGAGCCAGCAAATTTTTCTAAAATACATTATTTGGAATAACTAAGCAGTAGTTTTATTACTCAAACAGAAAAACTTGTTTAACGTCAAGAGAAATGGAAAAAAAACATTTCAAAATTGTATTGAAAATTCGAAACACGTTTATACGTTTTCGCATCGAACGTGACCTTAACATAAGGGATTTGCCTTCATTCCTTCTTTGCACTAAAAACTAAAATGTGTATTTGAAAGAAAAAAAGGTTTAGAGTAGCGATTTACAACTTTTTCTATACTAAGTTTCAATACTTCTATCAGCTAAAAAAAATATAGTTTTTTCGCCCTACATGAATATTTTGAAACGCATTTTGAATATTGTATCGTTAAAAAAATAGATTGTGTCACTAAGTGAGAACAAATGCCATTGATTAAGTATTTCTTGGTAAAATGTAAATGTGAGATAAGTAAAATGTAAGTTTTAATTTATTTAATCCGTAAAATATTACATAGATTTTACAGTGACCAGACTATGACTAGACTATGACTAGACTATGACTAGACTATGACTAGACTATGACTAGACTATGACTAGACTATGACTAGACTATGACTAGACTATGACTAGACTATGACTAGACTATGACTAGACTATGACTAGACTATGACTAGACTATGACTAGACTATGACTAGACTATGACTAGACTATGACTAGACTATGACTAGACTATGACTAGACTATGACTAGACTATGACTAGACTATGACTAGACTATGACTAGACTATGACTAGACTATGACTAGACTATGACTAGACTATGACTAGACTATGACTAGACTATGACTAGACTATGACTAGACTATGACTAGACTATGACTAGACTATGACTAGACTATGACTAGACTATGACTAGACTATGACTAGACTATGACTAGACTATGACTAGACTATGACTAGACTATGACTAGACTATGACTAGACTATGACTAGACTATGACTAGACTATGACTAGACTATGACTAGACTATGACTAGACTATGACTAGACTATGACTAGACTATGACTAGACTATGACTAGACTATGACTAGACTATGACTAGACTATGACTAGACTATGACTAGACTATGACTAGACTATGACTAGACTATGACTAGACTATGACTAGACTATGACTAGACTATGACTAGACTATGACTAGACTATGACTAGACTATGACTAGACTATGACTAGACTATGACTAGACTATGACTAGACTATGACTAGACTATGACTAGACTATGACTAGACTATGACTAGACTATGACTAGACTATGACTAGACTATGACTAGACTATGACTAGACTATGACTAGACTATGACTAGACTATGACTAGACTATGACTAGACTATGACTAGACTATGACTAGACTATGACTAGACTATGACTAGACTATGACTAGACTATGACTAGACTATGACTAGACTATGACTAGACTATGACTAGACTATGACTAGACTATGACTAGACTATGACTAGACTATGACTAGACTATGACTAGACTATGACTAGACTATGACTAGACTATGACTAGACTATGACTAGACTATGACTAGACTATGACTAGACTATGACTAGACTATGACTAGACTATGACTAGACTATGACTAGACTATGACTAGACTATGACTAGACTATGACTAGACTATGACTAGACTATGACTAGACTATGACTAGACTATGACTAGACTATGACTAGACTATGACTAGACTATGACTAGACTATGACTAGACTATGACTAGACTATGACTAGACTATGACTAGACTATGACTAGACTATGACTAGACTATGACTAGACTATGACTAGACTATGACTAGACTATGACTAGACTATGACTAGACTATGACTAGACTATGACTAGACTATGACTAGACTATGACTAGACTATGACTAGACTATGACTAGACTATGACTAGACTATGACTAGACTATGACTAGACTATGACTAGACTATGACTAGACTATGACTAGACTATGACTAGACTATGACTAGACTATGACTAGACTATGACTAGACTATGACTAGACTATGACTAGACTATGACTAGACTATGACTAGACTATGACTAGACTATGACTAGACTATGACTAGACTATGACTAGACTATGACTAGACTATGACTAGACTATGACTAGACTATGACTAGACTATGACTAGACTATGACTAGACTATGACTAGACTATGACTAGACTATGACTAGACTATGACTAGACTATGACTAGACTATGACTAGACTATGACTAGACTATGACTAGACTATGACTAGACTATGACTAGACTATGACTAGACTATGACTAGACTATGACTAGACTATGACTAGACTATGACTAGACTATGACTAGACTATGACTAGACTATGACTAGACTATGACTAGACTATGACTAGACTATGACTAGACTATGACTAGACTATGACTAGACTATGACTAGACTATGACTAGACTATGACTAGACTATGACTAGACTATGACTAGACTATGACTAGACTATGACTAGACTATGACTAGACTATGACTAGACTATGACTAGACTATGACTAGACTATGACTAGACTATGACTAGACTATGACTAGACTATGACTAGACTATGACTAGACTATGACTAGACTATGACTAGACTATGACTAGACTATGACTAGACTATGACTAGACTATGACTAGACTATGACTAGACTATGACTAGACTATGACTAGACTATGACTAGACTATGACTAGACTATGACTAGACTATGACTAGACTATGACTAGACTATGACTAGACTATGACTAGACTATGACTAGACTATGACTAGACTATGACTAGACTATGACTAGACTATGACTAGACTATGACTAGACTATGACTAGACTATGACTAGACTATGACTAGACTATGACTAGACTATGACTAGACTATGACTAGACTATGACTAGACTATGACTAGACTATGACTAGACTATGACTAGACTATGACTAGACTATGACTAGACTATGACTAGACTATGACTAGACTATGACTAGACTATGACTAGACTATGACTAGACTATGACTAGACTATGACTAGACTATGACTAGACTATGACTAGACTATGACTAGACTATGACTAGACTATGACTAGACTATGACTAGACTATGACTAGACTATGACTAGACTATGACTAGACTATGACTAGACTATGACTAGACTATGACTAGACTATGACTAGACTATGACTAGACTATGACTAGACTATGACTAGACTATGACTAGACTATGACTAGACTATGACTAGACTATGACTAGACTATGACTAGACTATGACTAGACTATGACTAGACTATGACTAGACTATGACTAGACTATGACTAGACTATGACTAGACTATGACTAGACTATGACTAGACTATGACTAGACTATGACTAGACTATGACTAGACTATGACTAGACTATGACTAGACTATGACTAGACTATGACTAGACTATGACTAGACTATGACTAGACTATGACTAGACTATGACTAGACTATGACTAGACTATGACTAGACTATGACTAGACTATGACTAGACTATGACTAGACTATGACTAGACTATGACTAGACTATGACTAGACTATGACTAGACTATGACTAGACTATGACTAGACTATGACTAGACTATGACTAGACTATGACTAGACTATGACTAGACTATGACTAGACTATGACTAGACTATGACTAGACTATGACTAGACTATGACTAGACTATGACTAGACTATGACTAGACTATGACTAGACTATGACTAGACTATGACTAGACTATGACTAGACTATGACTAGACTATGACTAGACTATGACTAGACTATGACTAGACTATGACTAGACTATGACTAGACTATGACTAGACTATGACTAGACTATGACTAGACTATGACTAGACTATGACTAGACTATGACTAGACTATGACTAGACTATGACTAGACTATGACTAGACTATGACTAGACTATGACTAGACTATGACTAGACTATGACTAGACTATGACTAGACTATGACTAGACTATGACTAGACTATGACTAGACTATGACTAGACTATGACTAGACTATGACTAGACTATGACTAGACTATGACTAGACTATGACTAGACTATGACTAGACTATGACTAGACTATGACTAGACTATGACTAGACTATGACTAGACTATGACTAGACTATGACTAGACTATGACTAGACTATGACTAGACTATGACTAGACTATGACTAGACTATGACTAGACTATGACTAGACTATGACTAGACTATGACTAGACTATGACTAGACTATGACTAGACTATGACTAGACTATGACTAGACTATGACTAGACTATGACTAGACTATGACTAGACTATGACTAGACTATGACTAGACTATGACTAGACTATGACTAGACTATGACTAGACTATGACTAGACTATGACTAGACTATGACTAGACTATGACTAGACTATGACTAGACTATGACTAGACTATGACTAGACTATGACTAGACTATGACTAGACTATGACTAGACTATGACTAGACTATGACTAGACTATGACTAGACTATGACTAGACTATGACTAGACTATGACTAGACTATGACTAGACTATGACTAGACTATGACTAGACTATGACTAGACTATGACTAGACTATGACTAGACTATGACTAGACTATGACTAGACTATGACTAGACTATGACTAGACTATGACTAGACTATGACTAGACTATGACTAGACTATGACTAGACTATGACTAGACTATGACTAGACTATGACTAGACTATGACTAGACTATGACTAGACTATGACTAGACTATGACTAGACTATGACTAGACTATGACTAGACTATGACTAGACTATGACTAGACTATGACTAGACTATGACTAGACTATGACTAGACTATGACTAGACTATGACTAGACTATGACTAGACTATGACTAGACTATGACTAGACTATGACTAGACTATGACTAGACTATGACTAGACTATGACTAGACTATGACTAGACTATGACTAGACTATGACTAGACTATGACTAGACTATGACTAGACTATGACTAGACTATGACTAGACTATGACTAGACTATGACTAGACTATGACTAGACTATGACTAGACTATGACTAGACTATGACTAGACTATGACTAGACTATGACTAGACTATGACTAGACTATGACTAGACTATGACTAGACTATGACTAGACTATGACTAGACTATGACTAGACTATGACTAGACTATGACTAGACTATGACTAGACTATGACTAGACTATGACTAGACTATGACTAGACTATGACTAGACTATGACTAGACTATGACTAGACTATGACTAGACTATGACTAGACTATGACTAGACTATGACTAGACTATGACTAGACTATGACTAGACTATGACTAGACTATGACTAGACTATGACTAGACTATGACTAGACTATGACTAGACTATGACTAGACTATGACTAGACTATGACTAGACTATGACTAGACTATGACTAGACTATGACTAGACTATGACTAGACTATGACTAGACTATGACTAGACTATGACTAGACTATGACTAGACTATGACTAGACTATGACTAGACTATGACTAGACTATGACTAGACTATGACTAGACTATGACTAGACTATGACTAGACTATGACTAGACTATGACTAGACTATGACTAGACTATGACTAGACTATGACTAGACTATGACTAGACTATGACTAGACTATGACTAGACTATGACTAGACTATGACTAGACTATGACTAGACTATGACTAGACTATGACTAGACTATGACTAGACTATGACTAGACTATGACTAGACTATGACTAGACTATGACTAGACTATGACTAGACTATGACTAGACTATGACTAGACTATGACTAGACTATGACTAGACTATGACTAGACTATGACTAGACTATGACTAGACTATGACTAGACTATGACTAGACTATGACTAGACTATGACTAGACTATGACTAGACTATGACTAGACTATGACTAGAATTTGACTAGACTATGACTAGACTATGACTAGACTATGACTAGACTATGACTAGACTATGACTAGACTATGACTAGAATATGACTAGAATATGACTAGAATTTGACTAAACTATGACTAGACTATGACTAGAGTATGACTAGACTTTGACTAGACTATGACTAGACTATGACTAGACTATGACTAGGCTATGGCTGCTGTGTAGTCAATAAAAATTGCTAATACAGTCATTTATGCAATGATGCAGTCATTTATACAAAGAATCTTGTGCATCAAATATTTTAACCATTTTTTTTTATTTTGCTGATTTATACACATTTGGGGAAGTTTTTCACACATTTTAAATGGTATGTGCTTATTTTACACTTAATTGATGATGACGATTTTCACGGAAAACATTTATTTATTTTACCAAAAATATTGGATGAAAAATCCATATTACAAAAATTAAAAACCCTTTTAATTGATAAAGTTTTTGGTACTCTATGTTTATACTTGCCAAAAATATAACTGAAAAGCTTTACAATAACTTTTGGATATTTCGTGACTAAATATTATTATTAAATTAATTAAATAAAAACATTTTTTCTTATTTCGCTCAGTTCTATTGTTTATATTGTAAACAATATTTTTTTATTATTTAGCATTTTTGCTATTATTACAACTAATTGAATAATTTGAAATGCATGGGTTTTTCTATAATGGATAAATCAAAATAATTAAAAACAATAGAAAATATTTGTGACTACAATTATTGGAGTAAAGCTTTAATTCTATATTTTTGTTAAATTAATTGAATGAAATCAAAGAAATGAAATTTGAATAAGTTTAAGTAAAACGAAATTATTTTTACACCTGAAAAATTGGTCACAATTTAACTCCTCTTTAAATTTATGGGACATATATTTTTATTATGTTATTAGCTTTTTCTATTTAAAGGAATAAAATAAAACATTGGCTATCATTTAGATATTTAATGACAAAAAAAGAATATAGAAGATTTTCTCAAACTTTTTCGTATTGTTATTAATGACAGCTTAAATACTCTTCAAACTTCAGAGATGACACCAACTCCTAGGGGAAAAAATCAAAAGAAAAATTGCATTGAACGAAACTTTAAAATGACTCCATACTAAATACAGACGGTGGGTAACTGTGGTACTTACAGCCATTGCTTTTTCGCTGTGGCTCATTCTTTACATTTATTCCACGACTTTTTATACCATTCACCACCAAAGACAGACAGACAGACAGACAGGCAGACAGACAGACAGACAGACAGACAGACAGACAGACAGACAGACAGACAGACAGACAGACAGACAGACAGACAGACAGACAGACAGACAGACAGACAAACAAACAAACAAACAGACAAACAAACAGACAGACAGACAGACATGTAAACTTGCTATCAGAGTACAGGTCTTTTAAATACTTAAACCTAGAAGATCTAATTTAAACAATTTGGGGTTTCGATGAAAAAATAGAATTGCCGTCTTTATTAATATTTTTTTTTTTTTTATCGGTTATTTCCCTTTTGTCTTTACATCAACATTTTCTCATCCAAGTCTTTGCTATGATGTGACCCATTAAAAAATATGTCATCGGAGCATGGCTCCCACTGACCTAATGCTCGCCCACTCTGCAATATATAATATTTAAATGCAGATATTTTTATTACACAAAAGCGTCAAACTCAGGCAAATTTTACGTTAAGAAATCCGAAAAGTAATAAGGAGAAAAAAGTTAAATAGTAAAAAATGGTTACAAAAATTACACTAGTTCACAAAATATAAGTTTTTTGTTAAACTATATTAAATTAAAATTTTTCGGTATACAAATTTTTCTATAAAAAATTGTTCCTTAAAAAAATTTTTCTATTGAAAATTTTTCAGTCGAAAAATTTTTCTGTATAAAACATTTTCTATAGAAAATTTTTCTGTAGAAAATTTTTCGGAACAAAAATTTATCTCTAGAAAATTTTTCGGAGTAAAAATTTTTCTATAGAAAATTTTTTGTTTAAAGATTTTTCTATAGAAAATTTTTCGGTATAAAAATTTTTCTATAGAAAATTTTTCGGTATAAAAATTTTTCTATAGAAAATTTTTCGGTATAAAAATGTTTATATAGAAAATTTTTCGGTATAAAAATTTTTCTATAGAAAATTTTTTGGTATAAAAATTTTTCTATAGAAAATTTTTCGGTATAAAAATTTTTCTATAGAAATTTTTTCGGTATAAAAATTTTCCTGTAGAAAATTTTTCGGTATAAAAATGTTTTTATAGAAAAGTTTCCGGTATAAAAATGTTTTTACAGAAAATTTTCCGGTATAAATATTTTTCTATAGAAAATTATTCGGTATAAAAATTTTTCTATAGAAAATTATTCGGTATACAAATTTTTCTAAAGAAAATTTTTCGGTATAAAAATTTTTCGGTATAAAAATTTTTGGGTATACAAATTTTTCTATAGAAAATTTTTCGGTATAAAAATGTTTCTATAGAAAGTTTTTCGGTATAAAAATTTTTCTATAGAAAATTTTTCGGTATAAAAATTTTTCTATAGAAAATTTTTCGGTATAAAAATTTTTCTATAGAAAATATTTCGGTATAAAAATTTTTCTATAGAAAATTTTTCGGTATAACAATTTTTCAATAGAAAATTTTTCGGTATAAAAATTTTTCTATAGAAAATTTTTCGGCACAAAAATTTTTCTATAGAAAATTTTTTTGTATAAAAATTTTTCTTTAGAAAATTTTTTTGTCATAAAAATTTTTCTATAGAAAATTTTTCGTCACAAAAATTTTTCTTTAGAAAATTTTTTGTCATAAAAATTTTTCTATAGAAAATTTTTCGTCATAAAAATTTTTCTTTAGAAAATCTTTTGTCATAAAAATTTTTCTATAGAAAATTTTTCGTCATAAAAATTTTTCTATAGAAAATTGTTCGTCATAAAAATTTTTCTATAGAAAATTTTTCGTCGTAAAAATTTTTCTATAGAAAAATTTTCGTCATAAAAATTTTTCTATAAAAAATTTTCGTCATAAAAATTTTTCTATAGAAAATTTTTCGTCATAAAAATTTTTCTATAGAAAATTTTTCGTCATAAAAATTTTTCTATAGAAAATTTTTCGTCATAAAAATTTTTCTATAGAAAAATTGTCGTCATAAAAATTTTTCTATAGAAAAATTGTCGTCATAAAAATTTTTCTATAGAAAAATTGTCGTCATAAAAATTTTTCTATAGAAAATTTTTCGTCATAAAAATTTTTCTATAGAAAATTTTTCGTCATAAAAATTTTTCTATAGAAAATTTTTCGCCAAAAAAAATTTTCTATAGAAAATTTTTCGCCAAAAAAAATTTTCTATAGAAAATTTTTCGCCAAAAAAAATTTTCTATAGAAAATTTTTCGCCAAAAAAAATTTTCTATAGAAAATTTTTCGCCAAAAAAAATTTTCTATAGAAAATTTTTCGCCAAAAAAATAAAAAATAAAAATTTTTCTATAGAAAAATTGTCGTCATAAAAATTTTTCTATAGAAAAATTGTCGTCATAAAAATTTTTCTATAGAAAAATTGTCGTCATAAAAATTTTTCTATAGAAAATTTTTCGTCATAAAAATTTTTCTATAGAAAATTTTTCGTCATAAAAATTTTTCTATAGAAAATTTTTCGCCAAAAAAAATTTTCTATAGAAAATTTTTCGCCAAAAAAAATTTTCTATAGAAAATTTTTCGCCAAAAAAAATTTTCTATAGAAAATTTTTCGCCAAAAAAAATTTTCTATAGAAAATTTTTCGCCAAAAAAAATTTTCTATAGAAAATTTTTCGCCAAAAAAATAAAAAATAAAAATTTTTCTATAGAAAAATTGTCGTCATAAAAATTTTTCTATAGAAAAATTGTCGTCATAAAAATTTTTCTATAGAAAAATTGTCGTCATAAAAATTTTTCTATAGAAAAATTGTCGTCATAAAAATTTTTCTATAAAAAATTTTTTGGTATAAAAATTTTTCTATAAAAAATTTTTCGGTATAAAAATTTTTCTATAAAAAATTTTTCGGTATAAAAATTTTTCTATAAAAAATGTTTCGGTATAAAAGATAATTTCAAACTTCTATTTTTTTTTTTGTATTTAGAGGATTATGACTTATAAAAAATTGTAAACATAATTTTGACTGTTGCCCAGTGTTATTTAAGCCAACACAAAACCTTACACACAGAAAAGTAGCTGCTATGTAATATAAAGGCAACACCACTTTTCTTGTCTTATGATAAATTCCTTGAATAAATGTGAGAAAAATTAAAAATGGCAGAAAGTGCGGTTACGTATTTACTGTTAAAGCCGCAAATCTGTTAAGAAAACTGAAAACCTAAAGGCTTGGGCTGCAGCGAACACAAACAAAAGGAAGCTTTAAACAAAATGATAAAGTTTTTTTGAACAGAATGATAAAGTTTATTTTTAATGCCGCTGTTGGTGTGACAGCGGTGGAAATGGGTTTCATAGTAAAGAGTAGATATAGCAGAAATGGAAGGAAGCTTTTACTTGCAAATTTGACCAAAAAAAAAATATATAACTATTGTAATGGAAGGAGACACAATGTTTGACAAAAATCGACTCAGAAAGTGTCGATTGGTTAAAATTGGTTTTCAGACTAAAATTTAAAATACATCAGTACAAACTCAATATACTCTTTCCATCTAACTATTACAGTGAAGGTTATAAATGCCACTCTAATATATAAGAAATTTATTTCTTAATAAATTATAAGAAATTTATATCAAAAACTTTCTTTTGGTCGTTAGTCATCAAATGCCCCCTAACGGAAATTTTATTTGAAAAAAAATGTTTTCTTTACTTTACTTTTCTAGCTATTCCGTTGGCGTTTTGAAATAAAAGCGAAAAACTATTCTGCCATAAATAATTTTTATTAAGAGTTTAAACACCAAAAAAATAAATATTGAAACTTTAAGTGAAATTTTCTTTTGGGTCATAATATTTTAAAAAGTTCGATCGATTATTCATTCATTTAAAACATTCATTATAACTTGTTAGCCCTAAAGTTATACTTTAAATGTTACCTTTTTCTAATAATAATTGAATAATTTTTTTTTTTTTTTATTAATTTCTAAAGTAATTTGTAACAATGAATAGTTAGATAATTTTAACATATTTTTCAGCTTATATTGTCAGTAATTAATTTAGCTTAAGAACCAAACGTTCCCTGGTCTTTATAGTGCAATTGCTATAGTCAAATTGTTAACTTTGTTTTTATACCCACCATCAAAAAGAATGGGGGGTATATTGAGATTGTCATTCCGTTTGTAATTTCCTTAATATTGGCTCAAAAATCAAAAACGATATATATTCTGAATCCGATGTCCGTCCGTCTGTCTGTCTGTCTGTCTGTCTGTCTGTCTGTCTGTCTGTCTTTCTGTCTTTCTTTCTGTCTGTCTGTCTGTCTATCTGTCTATCTGTCTATCTGTCTGTCTGTCTGTCTGTCTGTCTGTCTGTTGAAATCACGATAACACCTATACGAAAGGAGCTAGCTCATTGAAACCTAGTTTAAATATTCTTCATCTATGAAAAAATGTTGGTACTGAAATTGGGCAAAATCGGTTAATAAATGACTAATTATAATAGCTATAATGACAAAATTTTGTATCTAGAAGTCTTACATAAGCACTAGGCATCACATAAAATTTTGTCGAAATCGGTTCACATTTAACCATAGCTCCCATATAAAAAACTTATGGAAACAGCCTAAATTCCACCTGAAATTCACTTAAATGCCAATAAATGATAAACTGTAATAGCTTTGACCACTAAATTTAGCACAAGGAAGTCTTATGTGAATGCCAGCTAGTGTGAAAAATTTTGTCACAATTGGTCACCATTTGACCATAGCTCCCACATAAAAAACTTACGGAAACACAAAAATACAAAAAGAAAGGGTTTATATCCGTCTGTCCGTTAGATAAAAGCGCGATAGCGCCTTAACTAAAAGCGGTACAGCAACAAAATTCTACAAAAGGAAGTCTTATGTAAACGCCAGTCAGTGTGCAAAATTTTGTTACAATCGGTCACCATTTGACCTTAGCTCCCATATAAAAAGCTTACAGAAACACAAAAAGAAAACTAGATTTATGTCCGTCTGCCCGTCAGATAAAAGCGCGACAGCTCCTTAACTACAGAAGCTAGAGAGACAAAATTTTACAAAAGTATTTTTGATATGTAACAAAAGTTTTGTACTGAAAATGGGTGAAATCGGTTTACATTTAGTTAGAGCTCCAATATAACCCCGCCCCGGGAAACACATGAATGCTGATAAATTGAGTACAATTGTTATAGCTATGACGACTAGATTTAGAATAAAGAAGTTTAATGCAACTATTGGTCAGTATATCAAATTTTATAGGAATCGGTCCATATTTGACTATAGCTTTCATATAAAAAACATTCCCGGAAACCAAAAAAAAATTTAGCAAGCTATTAAATTAGAAACTGTGACAGCTATTGCCACTAAATTTTGCAAAAATAAGCTCTATATAAATACCAGCCAGTGTGTGAAATTTATAATCGGTCTATATTTGGCTATAATTCTTATATATATATATTACATCCCCTTTTTATATCTACAATCAAAAAGATTTTGAGGTACCAGCAGCATATGAAGATTATGTATATGGTAGATGCATTAGGAACTCCTAGCAAAATATATGGACCTGTCGAATTACTATCAACTTCTTATCTCCTAACTAAATATTAAGCCAAACGAAAAGTATTTAACAACTTATTAATTTAGAACCATACCCGGTTATGATAACGAATTTTTTTTCAAAGTAAATAAATACTAGGGAAACCACTTACACACTTTTGAATATTGAACTATAAAGCTACTGCAAGCGAAGTTATTCCAAATATTTTACCAACATTACCAACTATCGTAACAACTTTATTTTTCAATTTGGTCCACGTTTTGAATTTGCTGCACTCTCGTAGAAATATGAGATATGTTTCTAAATTTAACACAACTTGATGGTGGGTATATAAGATTCGGCAAAGCCGAATATAACACTCCTACTTGTTAAATATAATATTCAAACTATAAAAAGGTATAAAATCTTAACAAAAAAAGCAAATAGTAAGTATAACAATTTTAACAAGTACTTACATACTTCAGTTTTCTAAGGTACTTGCCGTGTTTTGAAAGCCATTAGAGTGGTATCAGTCCCCAGTAACAAAAAACTTGTACAACTGCGGACCAAATGTAGTTATATATGTGTATCTATCGGAATTGACCCAGAATGCTGCAGTTAAATAAAAGGATACTTTAGTGACAGCTTTGCTTTACTACAACACTTTGCCAATATTTACCTCCTCTGCTTAGAGAACATCCTTTCTCTATAAAAATGTTATGGAATTATAATTAAAAAGAATCCTCTTGTTCTTTTCTGCAGAAGTGAAAATTCACACTGATACTCTTGAAACGATTTAGTTGCAAATGAATGTAAATTTTGAAATGTATTCATTTACAGCAAAGTTCTTTTTTCTTTTCTAATTACTATTGTTACAGCGAAAAATTGTACGAAATACAGGGTGTTGCAAAAATAATCTTCGCTTTATGTTTATATTTGTTGGACACAATAATAATTCGTATTTATTTTGTCCCTCAATATAACATATATAGTGTGGTTTTCGTTCTGTCTAGAATCAGAGATAATCCTCCTGATTAAATGGTCTAACCAGCCATCGAAACGCGTCGAGGATAGATTTCCCAATTTAGTAGTACAGAAGCTTTTATTTTTCAACTAAAGGAATCTTGTTTACTACTTCCTGTGAATTACGCCCCTGAGGGGTAAAACAGAGTAGAAAAAGGGAAAAATTAGTAACGTCATATTTTCGAAACTAACATCGACAAAAACAAAATTTTAATTGGATTTGAGTCGGCTTAAAAAATATGAAATATATATAGCTTTTCTACCAATCATGATAGAAACAAATTTTATACCACAATCGATTAACATCAAAAAATATCAAATATGTGTTCGGTACTTTTTCGACGAAAGGGGGAAGACGAGTCAAAAATTTAAAGATATATTTTTTCTTTTATGC
Source organism: Stomorhina lunata (assembly GCA_933228675.1). Classification (NCBI taxonomy): domain Eukaryota; kingdom Metazoa; phylum Arthropoda; class Insecta; order Diptera; family Rhiniidae; genus Stomorhina; species Stomorhina lunata. The sequence continues at coordinate 31,033,406 of OW121740.1, read as the reverse complement.
TATAAAAAGGGGCTTAAAAAAGAAAAATCGGTAACTTTATACCTTTTAAACTAAACAGAATAAAGCAAAACTAAAATCTTGTTGAGATCGGCAATAAAAATATTAAGACACGTATTCGATACTTTTTGAAATTTGGCAGTCTAGGGGGTATCGACAAGTAAAAACTTTATATATTTAAAATCAAAAGAGATGACAACAAGATTTAAATTCGGTTAAGATCAGCAATAACAAGTAAGTCTGTTATATTCTTATATAACCACCATCAAGTTGTGCTGAATTTAGAAACATAGTTCATATATCTACGAGGGTACAGCAAATTCAAAACATGGACCAAATTGGAAAAAAGTTGTTACGCTAGTTGCTATTGTTGGTAAAATATTTGGAATAACTTCGGTTGCAGTAGCTTTATAGTTCAACATTCAAAAGTGTGTAAGTGGTTTCCCTAGTGTTTATTTACTTTAAAAAAATTCGTTATCATAACCGGGTATGGTTCTAAATTAATAAGTTGTTAAATACTTTTCGTTTGGCTTAATATTTAGTTAGGAGATAAGAAGTTGATAGTAATACGACAGGTCCATATATTTTGTTAGGAGTTCCTAATGCATCTACCATATACATAATCTTAATATGCTGCTTGTACCTCCGAATCTTTTTGATTGTAGATATAAAAAAGGGGATGATATAAGAATTATAGCCAAATGTAGACCGATTGTAAAAAAATTTCGCACACTGGCTGGTATTTATATAAAGCTTATTTTTACATTTTTAAATATGGTGGCAATAACTGTCACAGTTTCTAATTTAATAGGTTTTAACTGGTCCTTGCTAAATATTTTTTGGTTTCCGGGATGAAAGCTATATGAAAGCTATAGTCAAATATGAACCGATTCCTATAAAATTTGATATACTGACCAATAATTGCATAAAACTTCTCTATTTTAAATTTGGTTGTCATAGCTATTACAATTGTACTTAATTTATCAGCATTCATGTGTTTCCCGAGGAGGGGTTATATGGGAGCTCTAACTAAATGTAAACCGATTTCACCCATTTTCGGTACACAACTTTTATTACATATCAAAAATACTTTTGTAAAATGTTGTCTCTCTATCTTTTGTATCTGACGGACAGACGGACACAACTCTTATTTTCTTTTTGTATTTTTGTGTTTCTGTAAGTTTTTTTATATGGGAGCTATGGTCAAATGGTGACCGATTTTAACAAAATTTTGCACACTGGCTGGAATTCACATTAGACTTCCTTTTGCAAAACTTTGTTGCTGTAGCCCTTTTAGTTAAGGCGCTATCGCTCTTTTATCTAACGGACAGGCGGACATAAACCCCCTTTTCTTTTTGTATTTTTATGTTTCCGTAAGTATTTTATATGGGAGCTATGGTCAAATGGTGACCGATTGTGACAAAATTTTTTACACTGGCTGGCATTTACATTAGACTTGCTTGTGCTAAACCTAGTGGCCAAAGCTATTACAGTTTATCATTTATTGGCATTTAAGTGAATTTCAGGTGGAATTTAGGCTGTTTCCGTAAGTTTTTTATATGGGAGCTATGCTTAAATGTGAACCGATTTCGATGAAATTTTATGTGCTACCTAGTGCTTATATAAGACTTCCAGATAATTTTGTCATCATAGCTGTTATAATTTGCCATTTATTAGCAAATAAGCTATTAGCCTAGACGAGGTTATACGGGAGCTATGGCCAAATGTTTACCGATTTTTCCCAATTTCAATACCAAAATTTTCTCATAAATGAAGAATGTTTTTGCTAAGTTTCTAGCTCCAGGGACTGAAAATAACTGTTATTTTTGGATTTTTGATTAAAAAAAAGCAACCACAAGGAATTGTCGGAGAATAAAACCAAGTATACCATTTTGATAGTCTTAGACCAAATTTTCATAAAATGTGATGATTTTTAAAAATCTGATTTTTATTTTTTAGAAAAAAATAACTGTTACATTTTGATTTTTATTTTTTTGAGCATAAATAACAGTTATTTTTAACTTTTATGTTTTCGAGCAAAAATAACAGTTATTTTTTAACTTTTATTTTTTCGAGCAAAAATAACAGTTATTTTTGACTTTTATTATTTTGATCATGAATAAAAGTTATTTTTTGACTTTTATTTTTTCGAGCATAAATAAAAGTTATTTTTTGACTTTTATTTTTTCGAGCAGAAATAAAAGTTGTTTTTCTGTTTTCAATCTCAATTATGATTGCCAAACTCAACTTCATTAACTTTTGAGCATATGCAAATTAT
>OW121740.1:30886131-31026131 GCA_933228675.1 Stomorhina lunata | reverse complement strand
GTCAGCCAGTGTGGAAAATGTTATCACAATTGGTCACCATTTATAGCTTTATAGTTCAACATTCAAAAGTGTGTAAGGGGTTTCCCTAGAATTTATTTACTTTGAAAAAAATTCGTTATCGTATTCGTTACTTTTCGTTTAGCTTAATATTTTGTTAGGATAAATAAGTTGATAGTAATACGACAGGTCCATATATTTTGCTAGGAGTTCCTAATGCACCTACCATATACATAATCTTAATATGCTGCTTGTACCTCAAAATCTTTTTGATTGTAGATATATAAAAGGGGATGTAATATATATATATATATATATATATATATATATATATATATATATATATATATATATATAAGAATTATAGCCAAATGTTGACCGATTGTAACAAAATTTCGCACACTGGCTGATATTTATATAAAGCTTATTTTTGCAAAATTAAGTGGTAATATCTGTCACAGTTTCTAACTTAATAGCTTTTAACTGGTCCGTGCTAAATATTTTTTGGTTTCCGGGATGAAAGCTATATGAAAGCTACAGTCAAATATGAACGGATTCCTATAAAATTTGATATACTGACCAATAATTGCATAAAACTTCTCTATTTTAAATTTAGTCGTCAAAGCTATTAGAATTGTACTTCATTTATCAGCATTCATGTGTTTCCCGAGGCGGGGTTATATGGGAGCTCTGACTAAATGTGAACCGATTTCCGCTATTTTCAGTACGCAACTTTTGTTACATATCAAAAATACTTTTGTAAAATTTTGTCCCTCTAGCTTTTGTAGTTAAGAAGCTGTCGCGCTTTTATCTGACGGACATAAATCTTATTTTCTTTGTGTATTTTTGTGTTTCTGTAAGTTTTTTATATGGGAGCTATGGTCAAATGGTGACCGATTTTAATACTGACTGGTATTTACATAAGACTTCCTTTTGTAAAATTTTGTTGCTGTAGCCCGTTTAGTTAAGACGCTATCGCGCTTTTATCTAACGGACAGACGGACATAAACACACTTTTCTTTTTGTATTTTTGTGTTTGCGTAAGTTTTTTATATGGGAGCTATGGTCAAATGCTGACCGATTGTGATTTTGCACACTGGCTGGCATTTATATCAGACTTCCTTGTGCTAAATTTAGTGGCCAAAGCTATTACAGTTTATCATTTATTGGCATTTAAGTGAATTTCAGGTGGAATTTAGGCTGTTTCCTTAAGTTTTTTATATGGGAGCTATGAGTAAATGTGAACCGATTTCGATGAAATTTTATGTGCTGCTAGTGCTTATGTAAAACTTCCAGATACCAAATTTTGTCATAATAGCTATTATAATTTGTCATTAATTAGCAAATAAGCGATTAGTCTAGACGAAGTTATATGGGAGCTATGGTCAAATGTTAACCGATTTTGCCCAATTTCAATAGATGAAGAATGTTTCTACTAAGTTTCTGTGAGCTAGCTCCTTTCGTTTAGGCGTTATCATGATTTCAACAGACGGACATCGCTCATTCATTTTAGAATTTCACAAGGATTCAGAATATATATCGTTTTTGATTTTTGAGCCAATATTAAGGAAATTACAAACGGAATGACAATCTCAATATACTCCCCATTCTTTTTGATGGTGGGTATAAAAACCCCTATTTTTCCCCGTTTTGATTGAATATAGAATATTAACAGAAAATATTTCAGATAAATGAATAAGAGTTACAATTTGCATTTAATATTTGAATAAAATAAAGTATACAAATATTAATATAAAATATTATTTTCTTTGTTGACCAGAACCTCAAAAATATGTAAGTATTATAAAGAAAAAATTAAAATACGGAAAATACCTCAATGATCTTAGGGTGGCCTAAGATAAACAATGTAATATATTGTCATCAAAGATTGATTTGTGGCCTAAATTTGAGTCAAATCGTTTAAGAGGAAGTAGGTCAAAAATGAGTTAGCACATTTGAAGCGAAATTACAAATAAGAAGTAATTAAATAAAAAAAGAGATCGAAAATGCAAGTTTTAGCTTTAATTTCTTAACAACCGCTGTACAGATCTTAGTAAAACCTAAAGCATAAATAATATTTTATCTATTGACTACAAAATCTTTATTAGTTAAAAAGTTACAGAGTTTTGACCAATGAAAAACGATTCTGAACTACTCTGCGGCATATGCAACAACCATAATGCCAATCTCCTCCAAAGGTAACAGAATATGGAGAAAAGTGATATTCTATAGTAAAGAAGTAAGAACACTCCCAGATCACCAGAACTCTTTAGAGAAAATCTCTTCAAGTCAGATTAGCCTAATTTGGCTTTAATACGTCTTTAGGTATAAAAATCATATACAACTATTTTAAAGGAAACAAGATATATCTTCTCTAAGTTTCTGATTGAAGTAGTTTTGTTAAGCGATTTACACTTCAATAATGCTTTGGTAATTATTTTCAAATTAAATATTTTTTAAAACAAAGTATTTTATTTTTATTTTTAAGCAACTTTGACTTCTGTGTTTGTTTGCAACTTTTATGTCCCAAAGCTATTTTTTGTACGTACATTCATATATTTTTGTTGCTTACTTAAGCTGTTTTTGCTTTATTTTCAACTTTTCTCCTGAGCCAAAGCAACGATAAAGCAATAATAAAATTGGCCAAATCTTAAGTACATACTATGAAATATTCGTTTGGTCAGGAACTCATGTTGTTTTGCCATTTGGCCTTAAGTTTCCAAACTATTTGGTGAAGCAAAATGCATTTAGTTGTAATGCATTTAAAATGGCACGTTTGAACAGGTTTTTCATTTATTTTTTTAGTTTTTCACTTATTTTTCTTGAAATAGTAAAAAATTTCTTAATATTTTTTAAGGTAATATTTACGTATTTAAAAATTTACGAATAAAATTTTTTTACCTTTTTAAAAGAAATTTCAAGACTGCGAAATAATGTTTTTAGATTTTATTTAATTTTTCATTCCTTTTAAGACATTTCGGTTTTGATTATATTTAAATATTTAGAGAAAGGCATTAATTTTAGAATAGTTCCATTTCGACTCGAATGGTTGACACTTTCCTTAACATATCGGCCGGTATCTAAGGAATACATTCTTCAATACTTGCTTCCAGGTACAGGCTTTTCCCTAAAGGCATGATCTTTAATGCAAGCCACACACGTTGCGATAGTTGGTCAAACTTTACATTGTTGCAAAGCTGATTGTAAAGTTCGTGTGGTCGTTGTGTGTAAGTTGGGGTTGGTTGTACAAAAGATCAAAAAATTTTGATTTTTTTGCAAGTTGTACAACAGAGTTGAAACGTTTGTGAACAAGTTTGTGCAATATTATTCAGTTTTGTTCTTCATTTTCATACTGACAGCGGAGAAGTGATCATCTACTCTCTTTAAAAAACCTCATCAATTAGAGCACAAACAGCCATCTTTACTAACACCTTCACCTTTTAAAATAAAATTGTATATTGAGATTGTACTGAAGTTGTATTGTTTGTAAGCAAAGAGCACAACCCGATTTCAATTAAAATTGTACAAACAGTCGCAGGGTGTATGGCGTGCATTAATATGATTCCACAAAAAATAATCTGAATATGTTAAATCGCATTAATTTGTTTTCAAGTCAATTTGGGGTAAATTACAGAGCAAACATGTTTGACTTCAACATCACACACACAAACATCTGAGTTGCTGAAAACAGTGTTGTCATAAAGTTTTTTTTTTAAATCGCCCATAGATTAAAAATTCTTCAACTTTTTTGAAATTGTCATAGTAAACATCAACTATATCCATTATTAGGTTGCGATACAAAACTTTTGTAAAATCCAACCATTTGAATGCAATAACACATGTTATGTATACAATTTCCTAAATTCCTTTTTTATAAACTTTGAACTTTAATCCTAAAAATTCGAACTTTTATTTCAATAAGTTTTAGAAACGTGTTCCAAATATGTTCAATACTTATATCTTAGTATAAGTTTAAGTTCGAAAGGAACTTAAACAATTTACAGGACTTTCAAACTGATTATTTTTGCTTACACACCAAAGGGAATTATTTCTTACGCATGTTTGTACAAAAAAACTTTAATAACCAAAAGAAGTCAACACTGAAGTGAAATAAAAGTATTAAAACTTTCTGTTTCAAATATCAAAATGGAACAACAGTTTATGTCATAAACTTTTGTAAGAAATCATCTTCCATACTGCAATTTTTACAAGAAAGTTTAAATCAAAGACAGTACTTTTACCACACAAAGAAAGCACTGCGTCGTATCTACTACAAAAGAAATACCAGACACAAAGCTTTGTTAAACACCAGATTTTCTGTCTGACATTAGTTACATATACATACATATTTTAATATAAGAAATAACAATTACACAAAATTACAAAATTGTTGGTACAAAATTTTTTATAGAAAGTTTTCGCAAATTTTGCGGCACAAAATTTTGTTTTGTACTAAATTTTTTAGTGAAGATTTTTAGTAAGAAAGTACCTGGGTGACCGAGCCTTGCTCGGAGCTTTATAATAAGCATTTAGAGGCAAATTTTAAAAACTAAAATAAATTTAAAGGAAAGACATTACACAAAATATCCAATTAATTTTGAATTATTTTATTAATTTTGTCCAATCAATATCAATATATCAAATGCATAGTTTACAGTTCAATTCACTTTGAATAGTTTCGGAAATTGATCATACCAACTTAGAAATCTCCGTCGACTCATGTGCACGAACATTTCTAAAGATCATAGTCTGATCAAATGTACAGTTTACGATTTAATTCAACTTGAGTAAATTAGTCATACAAATTAAGAAACCTTCGTGAACTCATGCGTTACAACTTTGCTAAAGATCATGTCATGATCAAATGTACAGCCTGCGATTTAATTCACTTTGAGCAACGTTCAGTGGCGCCACCTGTCGGAAATTGGTCTAAGAAACCTTCGCCGGATCATGTGCAACAACTTTGCTAAAGATCATAGCATAATACACTGCACAGTTTACGATTTTATTTATTTTGAGTACTTTTCAGTGGCGCCACCTGCCGGATATTAGTCATACCAATTTAAAAACCCTCGTTAGTACATGCGCAACAACTATGCTAAAAAGCATAACATGATCAAATACATAGTTTACTATTCAATAAAGTGCATACAAACATTCATTTGTTTAAAAGTTATAACATTACCAATTTTTCCCTAATTTCAAAAAAGTTCCATATGCATATTTAGTATTTGGTACCATTTGAATTCGGAATCTATATCTATAAAAAAAATGTTCAAGTCTGTTTGTATATTGTTTGTTGGGAAGGATCTCCGAAACTAGCGGACCGATTTTTCTGAAATTTTGACAGTGTGGTATGGTGTGACCGGTGGTTAATATAGGCTAGGTTTATTTTGAAATCTTAAGTGGGCGTGACCCCTCCCATATAACTCATATATTAAAAATGACAAATATAGCTGATAATGAAGACCGATTTTTTTTGAAATTTAGACAGTGTGGTAAGATGTGACCGGTGGTTAAAATAGGCTAGGTTTTTTTCTGAAATCTCAGGTGGGCGTGACCTCCCATATAAGTCAAATATTGAAAATGACAAAAATAGATGACCGAGCGGCCCAATTTTTTTTTAATTTTGACAGTATAGTAAGGTGTGACCGGTGGTAAAAATAGGCTAGGTTTTTTTTGAAGTGGGCGTGACCCCTCCCATATAAGTCATATATTAAAAATGACAAATGTAGATGACAATGCGGACCGAGTTTTCTGAAATTTTGACAGTATGGTAAGGTGTGACCGGTGGTTTTAATAGGCGGGTTATTTCAGAAGTCTCAAGTGGGCGTGACCCCTCCCATATAACTCATATATTAAAAATGACAAATATAAATGACCGAGCGGACAGATTTTTTTTAAGTGTAAACGATGGGTAAGGTAGGTCAGGTTTTTTCTTAAATCTCAAGTGGGCGTGACACCTCTCATATAAGTCAAATATTTAAAAATTTTCATGATTATTTGATGGTTGTTTGACGATTGTTTGACAGTGGTTTGATGATTGTTTGAAGATTATTAATGATTGTTTAATAATTGTTTCACTATTGATTTTTTAACGATTGATTGATGGTTGTTTGATGAATGACCGACGACTGTTCAATGATTGCTCGATAGTTGTTTCACGATTGACTGACGACCGTTTGATGATTATTTGATGATTTTTGATATTTTTTCGATAATCTATAGATATAAAAAAATGTTCGCGTCTGTTTGTCTGTATGTTGTTTAATATTTATGGACCCATTTGCTTTCGAAAACGTTTAAAGCACACACTAATGAGGAGTACTGCCATTCACAAAAGTCAATTAAAAAATTAATAAAAATATTGTATTGTTAAATTTTAAAGAAAGTGTTAACACAGTAATAAGTTAAAAACTTTAACTACTAACCCAGGCAACGCCGGGTAAAATCAGCTAGTAGATATTAAAAACGTTATATATAATAAAGTGAAAATTCACACTTATTATTTAATAAGATACATGGATAGTTCGAACGAAATAAGCAACATATCAATATCAACATTTGTAAACTCCTAAAATTATGCTTCACTATTATCTCAAAATACGATATGACGTATTGTAAGCTTTTCAAAAAAAGTTTCATTATCAATTTATTTAATGAGATAATAATTTCTATTTAAAATTTCTATTTTTTCTTGCATTTAATCTTAAAAGTCACTTGCTAACAAATTTTACCAAAAGTTTATTTTTACATGCATTTATAATAACTAATTAAAGAAGGTTAAACGAAAGGATGTCCGAGATAATTTTATACAAGGGTTTATTTGCGCTTGACAGATGTCGTGTCTTTTAAAAAGCATGAAAATAATTACTTTATTCTCTGTTTAATTAAAATCTATTTTAATAAATAAAAATTAGAAAACAAATTTTATTTTTTACTTTTAAAAGTACCATAATACCATTTCATTTTTTGTTACCAAATATTAAATTTACTTTATTTAAAAATATTTTATTTAAAAACAACCTTCTTGTTATTGTTCACAAATTTTAACAAAATATGTCAATAATTTTAAAAAATTATTCGAAGATGTTTGCAATACTTACAACTAAAACATGTTATTTTTTATTTGTCATCAAACATATTTTGACAGATTTTATCTCAAAAAAATTTTTGAAATTAAAGACAAATTTAAATCAATTTAGAACGTTTAAAATAAATCAATGTTATTTCTATTTCTATATTTCTTCTTATTTTATTAATCTATTTTGCTATTCGAGAATTTTGATTTTAAAAAATGTTCATGTTAAACACGTTGTACTTCAATTAATTCTACTTTACCTTTGAATTTCTGTTGTATCTATCCGATTTCAATGATACATGTTTTCCCATTTATTTAAATTTGTTTTCCTTTTTGTTCAGCTGATTCCCATTCATTCATTCGTTCGTTCGTTTTTCATTTAAATCGTCTGTCAATTTCCACGATATTCCCAGAACTACACCATCAACTATTGTTATTGTCAGATTTGGATGTTAGCAAAGCTAAGAGTATGTTTGTACTTTCATGCAAGAGGTTTTGTAACAGCGAAATCCTTCATTGTGCTAACATTATATTCCTCGAAATTTTGTGTTAGTAGTTGAAGTTATGTGTGTCCGTAAAAGTACTCGTGCATCTACCCCTTGCTATTTATTAATACAAAAGGGACTTCTTTTATTTTGAGCTTATCTCTTCCATTGTATTAAAGCGTCATTGTTCCAAAAGGAATTATTGATTTAGTTGATATTGTCGTTAACCATTTACCTCTTAATTTCTAAGCATTTAAGCAACCCTATCCCACCAATTTACTTATGCATATTTTTATTCTTTTAAGACTATCTTTTTAATATTTTTATACCCACAATCAAAAAGAATGGGGGGGGGTATATTTAGATTGTCATTCCGTTTGTAATTTCCTTAATATTGGCTCAAAAACCAAAAACGATATAAATTCTGAATCCTTATAAAATTCTAAGACGATTGAGCGATGTGCGTCCGTCTGTCCGACTGTCTGTCTGTCTGTTGAAATCACGATAACGCCTAAACGAAAGGAGCTAGCTCACTGAAACTTAGTAGAAATATTCTCCATCTCTGAAAAATTGTGGTATTAAAATTGGGCAAAATCGGTTCACATTTGACCATAGGTCCCGTATAACCTCGTCTAGGCTAATCGCTTATTTGTTAATAAATGACAAATTATAACAGCTATGATGATAAAATTAGGTATATAGAAGTTTAACATTAGCCTAGGCAGCGTATAAAATTTCATTAAAATCGGTTCACATTTAGCCATATCTCCCATACAAAAAACGAAAACAGCCTAAATTTCACCTAGAATACACTTAAATGCCAATAAATCTAAAACTATAGCAGATATAACCACTAAATTTAGCACAAAGAAGTCTTATGTCAATGCCAGCGAGTGTGCCAAATTTTGTGACAATCGGTCACCATTTGACCATAGCTCCCATATAAAAAACTTACGGAAACACAAAAATACAAAAAGAAAAGGGGGCTTATGTCCGTCTGTCTGTCAGATAAAAGCGCGACAGCTCCTTAACTACAAGAGCTAGAGAGACAAAAGTAACTCTGATATTTTTGCAAAAATTTCCTATAAAAAGTTAATTTTGCAAAATTTCCTATAAAAAGTAAATTTTTGAAAAATTTCCTATAAAAAGTAAGTTTTTTGAAAATTTCCTATAAAAAATAAATTTTTGGAAAATTTACTATAAAAAGTAAATTTTTAAAAAATTTCCTATAAAAAGTAAATTTTTGAAAAATTTCCTACAAAAAGTAACTTTTTGAAAAATTTTCTATAAAAAGTAAATTTATGAAAAATTTCCTATAAAAAGTAAATTTATGAAAAATTTCCTATAAAAGTAAATTTTTGAAAAATTTCCTATAAAAAGTAAATTTTTGAAAAATTTCCTATAAAAAGTAAATTTTTGAAAAATTTCCTATAAAAAGTAAATTTTTGTAAAATTTCCTATAAAAAGTAAATTTTTGAAAAATTTCCTATAAAAAGTAAATTTTTGAAAAATTTCCTATAAAAAGTAAATTTTTGAAAAATTTCCTATAAAAAGTAAATTATTGTAAAATTTCCTATAAAAAGTAAATTTTTGTAAAATTTCCTATAAAAAGTAAATTTTTGAAAAATTTCCTATAAAAAGTAAAGTTTTGAAAAATTTCCTATAAAAAGTAAATTTTTGAAAAATTTCCTATAAAAAGTAAATTTTTGAAAAATTTCCTATAAAAAGTAAATTTTTGAAAAATTTCCTATAAAAAGTAAATTTTTGAAAAATTTCCTATAAAAAGTAAATTTTTGAAAAATTTGATATAAAAAGTAAATTTTTGAAAAATTTCCTATAAAAAGTAAATTTTTGAAAAATTTCCTATAAAAAGTAAATTTTTGAAAAATTTCCTATAAAAAGTAAATTTTTGAAAAATTTGATATAAAAAGTAAATTTTTGAAAAATTTCCTATAAAAAGTAAATTTTTGAAAAACTTCCTATAAAAAGTAAATTTTTGAAAAATTTCCTACAAAAAGTAAATTTTTGAAAAATTTCCTATAAAAAGTAAATTTTTGAAAAATTTCCTATAAAAAGTAAATTTTTGAAAAATTTCCTATAAAGAGTAAATTTTTGAAAAATTTCCTATAAAAAGTAAATTTTTGAAAAATTTCCTATAAAAAGTAAATTTTTGAAAAATATCCTATAAAAAGTAAATTTTTGAAAAATTTCCTATAAAAAGAAAATTTTTGAAAAATTTCCTATAAAAAGTAAATTTTTGAAAAATTTTGTATAAAAAGTAAATTTTTGAAAAATTTCCTATAAAAAGTAAATTTTTGAAAAATTTCCTATAAAAATTAAATTTTTGAAAAATTTCCTATAAAAAGAAAATTTTTGAAAAATTTCCTATAAAAAGTAAATTTTTGAAAAATTACCTATAAAAAGTAAATTTTTGAAAAATTTTGTATAAAAAGTAAATTTTTGAAAAATTTTGTATAAAAGGTAAATTTTTGAAGAATTTCTTATAAAAAATAAATTTTCGAAAAATTTCCTATAAAAAGTAAATTTTTGAAAAATTTCCTATAAAAAGTAAATTTTTGAAAAACTTTCCTATAAAAAGTAAATTTTTGAAAAATTTCCTATAGAAAGTAAATTTTTGAAAAATTTATTATAAAAAGTAAATTTTTGAAAAATTTCTTATAAAAAGTAAATTTTTGAAAAACTTCGCATAGAGTAAATTGCAAATATTTTGAAATATCAATAAAAACAATCCACTTTGAAAACAAAATAAATTTAAAGTTTTAATTTTGATTGAATAACTTTCTATTTTAAATTGAAAAATGTATGGGACTTTAACCACTTTCAAAATAAAAATTTGTATCAAATCGTTAACTACAAAATGTTTGACTGTCAAAATTTAAGTAGGTTTTGTAAATTTAAAATTATTTTTTTTCTCATAGTAAGATCCACAATTGCAGAAACTTTACCCATCATTAACTCAATTTTAATACCCTTCACCACCGTAGGTGGAAAGGGTATTATAAGTTTGTGCTGATGTATGTAACGCATGGAAATATTTGTCTTGGACCCACCTTTTAGTATACCAATAGGCTTAGAATCACTTTGTGAGTCGATTTATCGATGTCCGCCCATCCGTCTGGCTGGCTGGACCCCCATGTAAACCTTGTAATCAAACTACAGGTCGCAATTCTAAAGATAATTTGATTAAATTTGTTTTTTTTTTTTTGATAATGGGACCATGCCTATTGAAATTCGTCAAAATCGGTCCATTATTTATGGTACCTCCCATAGGTCCCACTTCCCGGAATTGACATATTAGTCACAAATATCAATATTTTTTCATGAAATTTAAATCAAATACTGCTTATGTCAATTTAAATCACTGTACTAAATTTCGTTAAAATCGGTCTACATTTGACCATAGCTCCCATACAAACTTTTCTTTAAAAACGCACTAAATGAGGCAAAAATCACTAAAAAGCTAGTAAATCTGAAGATAATGGGAATTTTAAGTTTGTTTTTTACATACATAATTTTTGTAACAACTGTAATCAATTTGCCAAATTTCGAGATTATCGGTCCACATTTGACCCTAGCTCTCATATAAGTCCAAATGACGGAAACAGGTTGAATATATACGTTTTGAGAAAATGTTTGTATGATGGCAAAATTTAGCAAATATTTGTCTTTATACAGAAAAAATAACACTTTTGGACTTAGTGTTGAAGGGTATCGTATGGTCGAGCTTGACCGACTATAGCACTTTCTTACTTGTTTTGGAATATGGACTTATTCCACTTTCAAAATAAAGTCTTCAAATATATTTAATAAAAATTTCTTTATTTTCATTTTGTCAAAGGTTATACTCCTCTATTCTTCTGCTAAATCATGAAAATTAATCAGGTAATGTTGTGAAAATGTACTAGAATGTTTATTAAATTAAGACACGGTATATAGCAATTTCATAGAATGTATATTAAAATATTGTCGACAGATAAATCTAGTACGTACATCAAGGAATACATAAAGTAAAATACATCCTTGTATAGCAACGAACTTTTACATATTAGATTATATTTCAGCTTTTGTAAAATTTACTGACAGGTAATTATACATGCATTCAAATATGTATGTGTGTACTAACATTTTTACAGACAAACTATTTCCTATATACGTGTACAAAAATATTAGACCAAATTTTGAAAATGGTGTATACCAGCTATAAAATGGGGCAAAATGTTTAAGAAAATAGAGTTGATTCACATGTTTGTAGAGATGCGTTGAGTTTAACTTTTTACTGAAGAAACCTTATATCACACAGAAGCAGCGTTATCGAAATCGAAGCGGGATCAAATGACAAAAACTCAAATATAAAATAAAAAGTTTTCTATATATTTTTGTGATATTCACTAGCAAATATGTAGTAAGTTTTGCTGGGAAATTTGTTGTGTGTATTATGAACTTTGTAGGTTTTGTGTTAATGACCTTGTCTTCATTACGACATCAACGAAACTGTTTTAAATATACATACATTGATGTTTAAAATTGTTTCACCTTTACGAAACTATCGTCTAATTACACTAAAACAACATAAATCATATAATAAAACCAACATACTCGTTACTTAGTTCTATTATCATAATCGTCACTATCATTAAAATCAACAAAACTTACCAATGATATATCTATTAGTAGGTACTATTATCATTTCGTTATCATACTGTTCATTATCCTCTACTAGTTATGAGTTTTGTTTTTTTACAAAACTAAGTTTTTTAAACAAACATAATTTTAGTCATCATTTTCGTTACTTTGTACCAGAAATTTAAAGTAACAAGTAAGAAAGTGCTATAGTCGGCCAAGCCCGACCATACGATACCCTTCACCACTAAGGTCAAAAGTGTTCTTTTTCTTGTATAAAGAAAATTATTTGCTAAATTTTGCCATCATACAAACATTTTCTCAAAACTTATATATTTAAGCTGATTTTGTCATTTTGACTTATATGGGGGCTAGGGTCAAATGTGAACCGATTATATAGAAATTTAGCAAATATATTACAGTTTGTACAAAAGTTACGTATGCGAAAAATAAACTCAAAATTGTTATTATCTTCAGATTTATGAGCCTTTTTTCGTCACATTTTCGTCTCATTTAGTGCGTTTTGACAGAAGAGTTTGTATGGGAGCTATTGCCAAATGTGGACCGATTTTAACAAAATTCAGTACACTGATTTAAGTTTACATAAATAGTATTTCTTTTAAATTTCATGAAAAACTATTCATATTTGTGGCCAATATATCAATTCCGGGAAGTGGGACCTATGGGAGGTACCATAAATAATGGACCTATTTTGACGAATTTCAATAGCCATAGTTCCATTATCAAAACAATGATCTGTGCCAAATTTCATCAAATTATCTTTAGAATTACGACCTGTAGTTTGATTACAAGGTTTACATGGGGGTCCAGCCAGCCAGCCAGACGGACGGACATTGCTAAATCGACTCAGAAAGTGATTATAAGCCTATTGATATACTAAAAGGTGGATCTAAGACAAATATTTCTACGCGTTACATACATCACCACAAACTTATAATACCCTTTCCACCTATGGTGGTGAAGGGTATAAAAACTACCCCTTTTATAAGAAATTGTGCTACATCACCTGACAACCTTTAAATGTTCTTAATGATATTTTGGTAGTTTCTTTGGCCAACTTTATCTATTTAAGGAAATAAATACCAAAACTTTGCAGCTCATTAGAACTTTTAAATTTTCTAACATCGTTTTTTATGTAATGACTAAGAAATTCCTATAATTAAGAAGTTTAAAGAAGCGAATAATTTTTCTTTTAGTTCAAGGACAACATAAAAACTAAATATAACTAAAAGAAACTTTTAACATTGTTATTTGCTGCATCACTTTTTTATATCCCTTTTATTAAAATTATGTTACCCTTTAAATAAATGTTACACTATTAAACAATTTTTCTATAGAAAAATTTTCATAAAAAATATTTTTCTATAGAAAAATTTTCATAAAAACAATTTTTCTATAGATAAATGTTCATAAAAAATATATTTCTATAGAAAAATATTCATAAAAAATATTTTTCTTTAGAAAAATTTTCATAAAAAATATTTTTCCATAGAAAAATTTTCATAAAAAATATTTTTCTATAGAAAAATTTTCAAAAAAAATATTTTTCTATAGAAAAATTTTCATAAAAAATATTTTTCTATAGAAAAATTTTCATAAAAAATATTTTTCTATGGATTTTTCTATAGAAAAATTTTTATAAAAAAATATTTTTCTATAGAAAAATTTTCATAGAAAAATTTTTGTTAAAAATATTTTTCTATAGAAAAATTTTGGTTAAAAATATTTTTCCATAGAAAAATTTTTGTTAAAAATATTTTTCTATAGAAAAATTTTTGTTAAAAATATTTTTCTATAGAAAAATTTTTGTTAAAAATATTTTTCTATAGAAAAATTTTTGTTAAAAATATTTTTCTATAGAAAAATTTTTGTTAAAAATATTTTTCTATAGAAAAATTTTTGTTAAACATATTTTTCTATAGAAAAATTTTTGTTAAAAATATTTTTCTATAGAAAAATTTTTTTTAAAAATATTTTTCTATAGAAAAATTTTTGTTAAAAATATTTTTCTATAGAAAAATTTTTGTTAAAAATATTTTTCTATAGAAAAATTTTTGTTAAAAATATTTTTCTACAGAAAAATTTTTGTTAAAAATATTTTTCTATAGAAAAATTTTTGTTAAAAATATTTTTCTATAGAAAAATTTTTGTTAAAAATATTTTTCTATGGAAAAAATTTTGTTAAAAATATTTTTCTATAGAAAAGTTTTTGTTAAAAATATTTTTCTATAGAAAAATTTTTGTTAAAAATATTTTTCTATAGAAAAATTTTTGTTAAAAATATTTTTCTATAGAAAAATTTTTGTTAAAAATATTTTTCTATAGAAAAATTTTTGTTAAAAATATTTTTCTATAGAAAAATTTTTGTTAAAAATATTTTTCTATAGAAAAATTTTTGTTAAAAATATGTTCCTAAAGAAAAATTTTTGTTAAAAATATTTTTCTATAGAAAAATTTTTGTTAAAAATATTTTTCTATAGAAAAATTTTTGTTAAAAATATTTTTCTGTAGAAAAATTCTTGTTAAAAATATTTTTCTATAGAAAAATTTTTGTTAAAAATATTTTTCTATAGAAAAATTTTTGTTAAAAATATTTTTCTATAGAAAAATTTTTGTTAAAAATATTTTTCTATAGAAAAATTTTTGTTAAAATATTTTTCTATAGAAAAATTTTTGTTAAAAATATTTTTCTATAGAAAAATTTTTGTCAAAAATATTTTTCTATAGAAAAATTTTTGTCAAAAATATTTTTCTATAGAAAAATTTTTGTCAAAAATATTTTTCTATAGAAAAATTTTTGTTAAAAATATTTTTCTATAGAAAAATTTTTGTTAAAAATATTTTTCTATAGAAAAATTTTTGTTAAAAATATTTTTCTATAGAAAAATTTTTGTTAAAAATATTTTTCTATAGAAAAATTTTCAAAAGAAATATTTTTCTATAGAAAAATTTTCATACAAAATATTTTTCTATAGAAATCATTTTGTTAAAAACATTTTTCTACAGAAAAATTTTTGTTAAAAGTACTTTTCTATAGAAAAATTTTCATAAAAAATATTTTTCTATAGAAAAATTTTTGTTAAAAATATTTTTCTATAGAAACACTTTTGTTCTATAGAAAAATTTTTGCTAAAAATATTTTTCTATAGAAAAATTTTTGCTAAAAATATTTTTCTATAGAAAAATTTTTGCTAAAAATATTTTTCTATAGACAAATTCTGTTAACAGTATTGTTCTATAGAAAAAATTTCGTTAAAAAAATGTTTCTATAGATTTGTCTATAAATTTTTTTATAGAAAAATGTTCGTTATAATAATTTATCTCTGCACTACAAATTTAGCACTAACCCAATATATCCAATGTACCCACCTATAGGTTATATAAAATATATAAAAGCAAACATTTAAAATCAATTACAGTTGTCAGCTTTACATCAGCATTTTCCATCAATACTATGACAGTATCATATATCCTCACTTTCCTGCCGCAATTAATTCTCCGGCTTTAAACATTTTTGCCGTTGAATTTGTTTTGTAGTCGTCATTCTCATCGTCAAATGTCAGTGTTGTTGTAGTTCCTGGAAATGATACCTTTGGCAATGTAATTGTTTTTTGATAAAGTAACTGCTTCTGACACCATTGACTCCGTTTGTGATATTGATGTTTGGATTTGTTGTATTTTTTTGTGGCTTAAGGTTATATAAAATAAATTGATGTAGTTATTGTATGTGAGAATACTGACATTAATTCTTAAAGATTATCATCATTTAATGATTGCTGTGATGTTATTGAATATAAATTCAAGAACTGCGGAAATTTCGCTTTCCTTTGGCATTGATTAACTGTTCAAGCATAATGATGCGATAATGAAGAGAGAATGAAGACAGAATAAAGATAAAAATATCCGGAATTTTAAATATCCGTTGTATTAGTTTTTGTGGTAGTGGCTCAAATTTGATCACATTTGATCTCTGATCAAATTTGATATCTGTAAAATATCAC
The DNA here is from genome assembly GCA_933228675.1 of Stomorhina lunata. Lineage (NCBI taxonomy): Eukaryota > Metazoa > Arthropoda > Insecta > Diptera > Rhiniidae > Stomorhina > Stomorhina lunata. The sequence continues at coordinate 31,009,905 of OW121740.1, read as the reverse complement.
ATATTATTGGTCTCATGTAAAAAGGGCCTAACTCACACTTCTTTCGAAATTGATTTTTTTTGTCATTTTAATGTATTTAACTCAAATATACCTCATTACAAAAATTTAAATCCCTAACTTATCCCTAAAAACATATTATATTTAAAAGCCCTATCTCGTCAAATTATGTATCCTTGCATCAACAAATAACAACAAATTTTGGAATCTTAAAGCTTTCGGTTGGATGTATTATGATTAAACTTTTATTGACAACATTTTTCGGAAAGAAAACTTCCAATATACAAAGCTTTTGTATAGATAACTTTTAATATCTAAAACTTTTTACTAAAAACATTCCATATCAAACAACTGTCATTATTTATCTCAAGTTTTCTTATATATGATTATCGATGTCGAAGGTTTTCTATTATAAACTTTCGATATCGAAAGATTTCTTATATAAAACATTTGTCGTCACAATATTTCAGATAGGAAACTTTTTATATAAAACTTTCCTATAGAAAAATTTCAATATCAAAAGCTTTTTCGAAAAACTTTAATATCCAAAGCTTTCTTAAAAACTGTTTATATTAAAAATTCCTTTATAAAACTTTCGATGTCGAAAGGATTCCTATAATAAACATTCGATATTTAAAGAATTTTAATATAAAACTTTCATATAAAAAACTTTCAATATCAAAGCTTTTCTATAGGTTATTTTCACGGGTCGGCGCATAGAGAACAGAACAAAAAAAAATAGCAAAATATTTTCTATAGAAAATTTTTTTTATCAAAAATTTTTCTATAGAAATTTTTTTTATCAAAAATTTTTCTATAGAAAATTTTTTTATCAAAAATTTTTCTATAGAAAATTTTTTTATCAAAAATTTTTCTATAGAAAATTTTTTTTATCAAAAATTTTTTTATAGAAAATTTTTTTATGAAAAATGTTTCTATAGAAATTTTTTTATTAAAAATTTTTTTAAAGAAAATTTTTTTATCAAAAATTTTTTTATAGCAATTTTTTTTATCAAAAATTTTTCTATAGAAAATTTTTTTTATCAAAAATTTTTCTATAAAAAATTTTTTTATCAAAATTTTTATATACAAAATTTTTTTTATCGAAAAATTTTTATATACAAAATTTTTTTTATCGAAAAATTTTTCTATAAAAAATTTTTTTTTCAAAATTTTTCTATAGAAAATTTTTTTATCTAAAATTTTTCTATAGAAAATTTTTTTATCAAAATTTTTCTATAAAAAATTTTTGTATCAAAAATTTTTCTATAGAAAATTTTTTTTATTAAAAATTTTTCTAGGAATTTTTTTATCAAAAATTTTTCTATAGAAAATTTTTTATCAAAAATTTTTCTATAGAAAATTTTTTTATCAAAAATTTTTTCTTTAGAAAATTTTTTTTATCAAAAATTTCTCTATGTATAGAAAATTTTTTTATCAGAAAATTTTCTATAGAAATTTTTTTATCAGAAATTTTTCTATAAAAAATTTTTTTATCAACATTTTTTCTATAGAATTTTTTTTTTATCAAAAAATTTTATATAGAAAATTTTTTTATCAAACATTTTTCTATAAAAATTTTTTTTTTCGAAAATTTTTCTGTAGAAATTTTTTTTGTCAAAAATTTTTCTATAGAAATTCTGTTAACATCCAAATTCCAACTGAATGATTTTAATACTCATTTACACTAGTTTTATTAATGACCATGGTATTTACGAAAATTAAAAAACTTCATCGGCTACTGGTGGTATGGGCTGCCTACTCCTGGTTATTTTTGATGTAAAAAGCTTTCAACAAAAATCATTCCATATCGAAAGCTTTCAGAAAAAAAAAACAATTTTTATGTAAAACTTTCAATGTCGATAGGTTTTCTATAATAAATTTTTGATATTGAAAGATTTTCTATAGAAAACTTTCGATATCAAAATATTTCTTATATAAGACTTTTGTTTTCAAAATATTTTGCATTGAAAACCGAAAGCTTTTCTATAGAAAACGTTTAAAATCGAAAGATCTCTTGTAGAAAGCATTTGCTATAGAAAGCTTTCCTTAATAAATTTTGTTTTAATATATATTTACATATATTTACATATATATTTCCCCGACAACATTCCAATTGGAACAAGGGGGACTTCTCAGATAATGAGCTGCATCCGATTCTATTTTTAGACTCATTGAAAAGGACCTACGTTTTAACTTCGGCTCCGAACGTCAAATGCATCAGTTAGAGAAGTTTTATATAGATATGAGGTGAACCGCCTCTTTTTTTTTGTAAATTTATATTTTTTTCAAGTGAGTCTGGTCGGGGATCGAACTTGGGACCTCTGGTATGCTAGGCAGATGACTAACCTGCTATACCACGGCGGTTTTTTTTAATAGTTATCTAATATATCAAAAAAACGTAAAATTTTGTCAATTACTCATTTAGATCAATTGTTACCTTCTCTTGTTTAAATATGCGAGTAAGGGTCTTTCTACATGAGACCAAAGATATGTAGATTTAAAAATTTAAATACAAAAAATTTCAAATATCCGCTAGAATTTAATATTTACCCAAATTCTTACATTTGGAATTTTGTATTGTAAATTTACCTCTTACAAAAAATAAAGTTTCCATACAAAATTCCTACCATAAGCCATTGATAATTTTTTAATTAGTTTATGAATTAGGGGTGTTAATTTAGAAGCCTGTCATAACTTTAGTTTTTGTTTATTAATAATTGGGTTAAATCAAAGACTCTTAAATATAAAGATATTGCACTCCATACATTTTTTTTCAAACGTGAAATTAAAGTAGATAATAAAAAACATACAAACGCACAAACAAACAAACAAACAAATATTTCATGGGCACGTGTGTTTTCCTTAGCTTTCTCTCATTGGATAATATTCTCCATTCGTTGCTTCCGAATTAGAGTAAAAGCGGTATACTCTCTTTTTATGGGACTTTTCAAAACGACCATACGGCAAATCAATGTGTGGAAGTACAAAATCTTTTTATTAAAGAGTCTTTGGTTTAATTGTATTTTCCCAAAACCAAATTCAATTTCTTAACAACAATGAAATTTTGTTTTCAATTTGAACCCCATGAATTCTGACCTTGCTGACGTAAAAGCTTAACTATAGTCACAGTATCAATTTAATGTCAATTAGTGACTTTTATTATTGTGTATTTTACAGGCTAAAGCAACAATTTTAAATACTTTTTGCACTATCATTAATTTTTATTAGTATACAAACAGCTTTTCCTCTTCATACATTTTCCCAGCTGTAAATACTTTTTTTATAAAAAAAAACTTTGTATCACACTGACCCATATAAATGCTTTAAAAAGAGAAAAGCTTAATAAATTTTCCTGTAGATAACAAGGGAAAGCAGACGGCAATATATTAAATTAATGTGTATGTTTTATATATGAAACAAAAAACACCAAAAAATGGCGTAACACCCTTCTTTTTAAAGGTTGAGATGAAGAAAATATTTTTTTTTTGCTTCTTGTTTAAAATTGTTTTTTAAGGCAAATTTATTTTATTTTATTTATTAAATTTACATTATATGTATGATATCTTCTTTTTGCTTTTTTATGGATTCGCCATGACTTCTTTTTCCTTTTTCATGGATTCACCATGACTTTAGCATATGATTTCATTAATCAGATATTTTTCATGTTTTATTCTCAACTGAGAAGTTCATAGGTTAATATGGCAAAGCAGCCATACATCTTTGTCGTATGGATTACCTCTCATTATCGCTGAATTCATTGGGTGTTCTTTATTTTTACTTTTTTCTTCCGAAAAAACTGATTTTACCATTTTCCTTATACATAGTCGTTGTTTGCAAATTTCCCTTTTTCGAAGCAGCCGATGATTATGAACTACGAACATCCCAAACTTATTTACTTACTTACATAAGTGGTCTATATTTACAAACCTGTTAAGAATAAAGACCGAGCTTATTTTAGAATCTCATGCGCTTCGGTCTTGTGCACATATTCTCCAATTTTGTAGGCCAAGCTTTACAAGATGTTCCTCTACTTGATCTTTTCATCGATGTTTTGGAAATCCCCTTCCACGAGTTCGCTCGGAATCTTTTTCGAACACTTTTCTTGATTGAGTATTTTCATCCATTCGCACAGCGCAACCGTTGTTGTTTGGTGAGTGTTACTATGTCGACTTTAAGTCAACATTAAACAATCCTACTAAATTAGAAGCACTGACGGAAGTTCATAATGAAACCCATCGTGACAGTATATTCAATGGAATTTTAGACTCATTGATAGGGACCTACGTTTTAACCCCTTGACGTATCAATTAGCGCAACTAAGTTCGCTTCCAACTGTTCGCATACAACTTGCACTAAACAAACCAGTTTTGCAGGTTAAGAACAGTCGCAAAACGAGTCAGACTCGTGATAATCATGTTAGGCACAGAAATTGTACCACGAGTCAGACTCGTGAAATTCATTTAGGCACAGAAATTGTACCACTAGTCTGACTCGTGGAAATGCGTCAAGGGGTTAACTACGGCTCCGAATGGCAAATGCATTAAATAGAGAAGTTTTACATAGCCTAATACTCAATAACCAGTGGCTAGCTGAGTTATGAGGTAAACCGCCGCTTTTTTGAAAATTTATTTTTTCAATTGGGTCTAGCTGGGGTCGAACTTGGGACCCCCGTATGCTTGGTGGATGACTAACCTGCTATACCACAGCGGATCACGGTTTCACTCAGTTGTGCGTAAAAAAAAACTCTACCAACCTCCTTGAATGTCAAGATACCAAAAAAGGGTGACTACAAAGACTGCAATAACTATAGGGGTATAACACTTCTTCCAATACCGAGCAAAATACTAAGCCGAGTAATGTTGAGAAGAACATCCGACGCAGTTTCCTTTACAGTTTGGGTTCAGAGTAAATCGATCTTGTGTTAACCTAACAGTAAGAATTGTATTGGAGCAATGTAGTTAATTCCGCACCCCGATTTACCAAGCGTTTATCGACTTTATGAAGACCTTCGACAGTGTCAATAGAAGCTATCTATAGAGAAATAGAAAATCGTATTATGCCAAATTCTGAACTTAATTCGGGCAATGTAAGTGGATTTTAAATGTCGGTAAATTGTCTAACCCGTTCGAAGGTACTACTGGAGTAAGACAAGGATGTATCTTGTCACTTTTCATCGACAATATCATGCTCACGGAACTGAATAGTAGACGCGGTAAATAACCCTTTAAATAACTAAAGGACTTGAAATAAGTATGTCTTCTAAGCCAAAGCTCAGGTCACTTTCAAGAAAACACTAGCGCTTCACTCTTGAATCTCGGGCAGCTGAGCTGGAAATTAATATTTCCAAGATAAAGATTATGCCTGAAGGCTATGGCGCAAGCCCGTCGCTACACATCAATGTGAATAACAAGGTTATTGGATGTGTAGGTACCTTTAATTATCTTGGTAGTTTGGTATCTACAAAAGGTGACGCCGACGAGGATAGTTAATAGCGTTTTAATAAGGCAAAATCTGCATTCGGCATTTTCCAAGCTTGTAAATCTCGGCAAATATCAACAACAGCTAAGTTACGAATATATAACTCGAATGTTATTACGGTTGCGAAACTTGGAAATGCACAAATGCCATCGTAAACGGTTACAAACCTTTGCAAACAAAAGCTTGCCGCAAATCCTTAATATAAGAAATTAAGATCTACTAAATGATATAAATCAAATCCCCACTTCTATTGAGGTATGTCAACGGAAATGGCGGTTGATAGGCCAAATACCAACATTGCACGACAAACGCCTCTTTGAAGTCCGCAGGGAAGTGGCCGTCATGTTGGCGCACCTGCTAGAAGGTGGCTTAAGGTCAATTGATGCGGAGTTGCATACAGCAAACTATTGAAATTGCGTATGCCTAACATCTCGCTGTATAGTTCGATATAAAAGGGTTGATGCCCTATGCTCCGCTGGGAGTCAAAGATAACAGAAGAAGACGGAAGAATTATTTCGTTAACTTTGAGCTTTAGCCTTTCACATTGCATAGAATCTTATATGCTATTGAAATGAAGCTTATCACCTTTTGTGCACTGGACAAAGATCACTGAGACTCCAATCGTCTGGCATTCGTTCTTCTCACTTTATGGTTTCCATAAGTTAGGACATACACCTTATTAACTCATTACCTTCGGTCTTAAACGATATTCTGGCAAACCATCGGCACCCGCAACTTTGTTATTTTTCAGTCGAGTTATTGCAATTCAAATTTCATTTCGATTTTGTGGTGAACATATAACTCTGTCGTCATTGATTTGTTTATGTGGGTCATCTTGGTCGCTTTTCTTCCATAGTTTATTATCTGTTTCATCATCCGTTACCAAATTTCCTTGTTCGTCCTTACAGGAGAAAATTAAATTGCTAAAGCCATCCGTTTGGTATATATCTTTTTAATGAAATGTATGCGCTTCATTACGACTCTTATACATCTCAATTTCCTCGAATACACGTCTCTCCATTTCTTTATTTTTTCTTCGGAATAGCCTTTTTTTACCTACTTTCTCTTTCGAAATCTTTCTAAAGTTCGACGAGCAACCACTGACTGCAGAGTTGTCTTGTATGCTGCAACTTTCTCACTCCTCGGCACTCCTCGTCAGCTTTAAGGAAGAGGGTTTTAAAATCCTAATACGTATTTTGCAGCAGTTTTCAAGGAGTTCTCAATATGTTGCCATAAAGTGCTGATGTCGTTGTAACTAGAAATATTTTTTCCAAGCAATTGATTAATCGGTGGCAACTTGATGAGATTGTTGCTTGGTGACGTCAAACTTTCTTTGTGCTTCTGTGTGTATGTTCCGCGATACACACAGATGTGTTCTCAGCATGGCTTCAAGAAGACAATGATCGGATTTCACAAGTTTGTGCATAGAAATGTTTGTCTTATACCTATCTATATACCAATAGACTTAGAATCATTTTCTGAGTCGATTTAGCGATGTCAGTCCGTCTGTCGGTTCGTCTAGCTGGTTGGCTGGACCCCTATGTAAACCATGTAATCAAAGTATAGGTGGCAATTCTAGGGGAATTTAATGAAATTTGGCACAGATGATTTTTTTTAATAGTGGGACTATGGCTATTGAAACTCATCAAAATTTATTTATGGTACCTCCCATAGGCCCCAATTCCCGGAATTGATATTTTGGCCACAATAATGAAATTTAAAACAGGCACTGCTCCCATACAAACTCTGCTATCAAAACACACTAAATGAGACAAAAACAAGTAAGAAAGTGCTATAGTCGGTCAAGCCCGACTATACGATAAACTTCACCACTAAGGTCAAAGATGTTATTTTTTCTGTATAAAGACAAATAATTGCTAAACTTTGCCATCACACAAAAATTTTCATCAAAATTATAGTTTTATACTGTTTCCGTCATTTGGACTTATATGAGAGCTAGGTTCTAATGTGAACCGATTATCTCGAAATTTGGCACAGTTGAAATTTGATTACAGTTGTTACAAAAATTATGTATGCAAAAAATATACTTCAAATTTTCATTATTTTCAGATTTACGAGCGTTTTAGTGATTTTTGTCTCACATGCTTTTTGTTTGGGAGCTATGGTCAAATGTGGACCGATTTTTCCCGATGTTTTTTTTTTTTGGTACAGTGATTTAAGTTTACAAAAGCAGTATATGTTATAAATTTCATGGCAAAATATTGATATTTGTGGCCAATATATCAATTCCGGGAAGTGGGACCTATAGGAGGTACTATAAATAATGGACCTATTTTGACGATTTTCAATAGCTATGGTCCAACTATCAAAAAAATGATATGTGCAAAATTTCATCAAATTATCTTTAGAATTGCGACCTGTACTTTGATTACAAGGTTTACATGGGAGTCTAGCCAGCCGTCCAGACGGACGGACGGACAGACATCGCTAAATCGACTCAGAAAGTGATTCTAAGCCTATTGGTATACTAAAAGGTAGGTCTAAGACAAATATTTCTTTGCGTTACATACATCAGCACAAACTTATAATACCCTTTCCACCTATGGTGGTGAAGGGTATAATCACTAAAATGCTCGTAAATCTGAAAATAATGACGTTTTTAAGTTTCTTTTTTTTGCATACATAAATTTCGAGATAATCGGTCCACATTTGACCCTAGTTTTCATATAAGTGGCAGTGAGGAAAAAAGCTTTAATATATAAGTCTTGAGAAAATGTTTGTACGATGACAAAATTTAGCAAATATTTGTCCTTTTATAAACAAAATCTGATATGTGACCTCAATGGTGAAGGGTATCATATGGTTGGGCTTGACAGACTATAGCACTTTTTTACTTGTTTGTTATTTGATTGGAAGACACCCATGTCGCTTTGTGTATTTTACATCTTTCGTTTGGTGAAGCCGTCTCAAATTTATCTTACTTACTGGACAGCAGTCAAATAGCGGTTTTATTCCCCGAGAACATCCATCAACTGAATCAGAGCACAACCTCTGTAAAGATTTCGGATGTTCCAGGTGCTGATCCATAAATCATGGCCCTTTTTCGTTTGTCAGCATTAGGGTGACTTTCATAGTAGTATGCTTTTTAATAGTAGGTATCTTTTCCCAGGATTGGGCTACTAACCCTACGTCCTAACCCACATTTTTGTCGTTCTTATACGAGAACTCGTGGCACATGTTTAACGAGTGTTAACGTAGTTTTCCAGGTGATACCATGAGGAGGTTAGTGTCCACAGTAGAGATGAAGAATAGACCAAGATATATCTGGGCTTACCAAGTTAAGGCCAACCACAATCGTTGCTTGGTATCCAGCATCCCCAGTTTATACTAAAGTGCCACAAATAATTTTAATTAACATTACCTTAATTGCAATAGAACTATTTTCAATAACGAATACCATTATATAATTTTTTCTGAAATGTTTTCAAAAATGAAAACTAACATGTGTCTTCCTTAGCTTGTCTAGTTTTTGTTAGCAAGTCATCAATGGCTGGCGGTGGCTTTAAGGTGGTCGCTGCTATTTTACGATACGTCATTTTGTTCTTTAATATACCTTTTAATAGTGATGTAGTAGTTGACGTTGCTGCTGATGATGATGTGGCTATATTGTTACGGCTGATATAAAGGAGTATGTTGATGATTCATGAAATAGTAATAGTTGATGATGATGATGATGACATATCATTTATTGTAGTATTCGTTTGCACTGTGTTTCAGTCTTGTTTGCAATGTTTGTTTCATGGCTGAGGTTTCCTTGTATGCCAGAGAATTATTGTTCTTTTTTGTTCAATTGTATCCTTCACATCATCAGCATCCCTAACATGATGATGGTGGCTATTCGAAAAACTATTGTCAACAACATCTGCTTTTGGTGTTTTTACAATGCCTGCTAAAGACATTAATGTATCTCGTTTTGTACCAACACTTTTGTTCCCAACTCGTGTATATCTACTACAGCTTATCGGAGTATATGCATTAAGGTTATTATTAAACGCTTTAATGGCCAAAGCTGATGCATTTAGAGCCTTTCTTCTGTATGGCAAATACGATAATGTACTACTATTGTCATACATGCGGTTTTAGCTGTGTTATTGAGGATAGTTTCAATAAAGCTGTTACCTGATTACTCTTGTTAAATCTACTAATAGTTATAGTTGTGCTACTTAAAGTATTTGCTGTTTGACCATTACCATCATCCCGATTATTTCTATAATGCAAACTGTAGCCCTTTTGTGCTCCCGTATGACAAAAGAGTTATCTGAATAGAGTTCATTAATGCTGATGCTTCTATTTAGTAAGTCTGGTTGCTCTAATGGATATTGATCTTTGTTTAACTTTATAAAAGGATATACAGAAATCCTGAAAACTTTACTCTTTAGTGATTAAGATTTTTAAACAATTTCCTCATTTTCAACTATTTTAGAGATATTGCCCACCACATTAAAAGTATTGTCATTATTTTTATACCCACCATCAAAAAGAATAGGGGGTATATTGAGATGGTCATTCCGTTTGTTGTTTAATTAATATTGGCTCAAAAACCAAAATTGAAGTATCTGTCTGTCTGTATGTCTGTCTGTCTGTCTGTCTGTCTGTCTGTCTGTCTGTCTGTCTGTCTGTCTGTCTGTCTGTCTGTCTGTCTGTCTGTCTGTCTGTCTGTCTGTCTGTCTGTCTGTCTGTCTGTCTGTCTGTCTGTCTGTCTGTCTGTCTGTCTGTCTGTCTGTCTGTCTGTCTGTCTGTCTGTCTGTATGTCTGTCTGTCTGTCTGTCTGTCTGTCTGTCTGTCTGTCTGTCTGTCTGTCTGTCTGTCTGTCTGTCTGTCTGTCTGTCTGTCTGTCTGTCTGTCTGTCTGTCTGTCTGTCTGTCTGTCTGTCTGTCTGTCTGTCTGTCTTTCTGTCTGTCTGTCTGTCTGTCTGTCTGTCTGTCTTTCTGTCTGTCTGTCTGTCTGTCTGTCTGTCTGTCTGTCTGTCTGTCTGTCTGTCCGTCTGTCGTCTGTCTGTTATCGTCACGATAAAACCTTAACGGAAGGATGTATAGGGCACTGAAATTTCTCACAAATATTCTTCATTTCCTGGAAAATTTTGGTATTGAAATTGGGCAAAATGGGTTAACATTTGACCATAGCTCCCGTATAACCTCGTCTAGACTAATCGCTTATTTGATAATAAATGACAAATTATAACAGCTATGATGACAAAATATCTAGAAGTTTTACATAAGCGCTAGGCAGCATATAAAATTTCATCGAAATCGGTTCACATTTAACCATAGCTCCCATATAAAAAACTTACGGAAACAGCCTAAATTCCACCTGAAATTCACTTAAATGCCAATAAATGATAAACTGCAATAGCTTTGCCTACTAGTCTTATGTAAATGCCAGCCAGTGCACAAAATTTTGTCACAATCGGTCACCATTTGACCATAGGTCCCATATAAAAAACTTACGAAAACACCCTAAATTCCACCTGAAATTCACTTAAGTGCCAATAAATGATAAACTTTAGTAGCTTTGGCCACTAAATTAAGTACAAGGAAGTCTTATGTAAATGCCAGCCAGTGTGCTCAATAGGTCACCATTTGACCATACCTCCCATATAAAAAATTTACGGAAACACAAAAATACAAAAAGAAAAGGGGGTTTATGTCCGTCTGTCCGTTAGATAAAATCGCGATAGCGCCTTAACTAAAAGGGCTACAGCAACAAAATTTTACAAAAGGAAGTCTTATTCGAATGCCAGCCAGTGTGCAAAATTTTGTTACAATCGGTTACTATTTGACCATAGCTCCCATATAAAAAACTTACGGAAACACAAAAATACAAAAGAAAATACTTGTCCGTCTTTCCGTCAGAGAAAAGCGCGATAGCTCCATACTACAAGAGCTTGAGAGACAAAATGTAGCAAAATTATTTCTGATATGCTATAGAAATTGTGTGCTGAAAATATGTAAAATCGGTTCACATTTAATTAGAGCTCCCATATAACCCTGCCCCGGGAATAACATTTATATTTATAAATTGAATAAAATTGTAAAATCTATGACCACTAAATTTAGAACAGAGAAGTTTTATGCAACTTTCAGTCAGTATGTCAAATTTTATAGGACTCGGTCCATTTTTGACCATAGCTTTCATGTAGAAACCGCTCCCGGTAACCACTAAAATGCCACAAGCGCCAGTTAAAAGCTATTAAATTATAAACTATGTCAGTTATGCTGCTGAATATAACACTATTACTTCTTTAAATTGCTATTGATATATCTCAAGGCAAACATTTTTTATCTAAATCTTTTGTTAATATTATAAAAGACTTACATTGCAGACGTACGGATTCATTTCTTGTAAGTGTTTTTATCGCTTTTATATTGATTGTTATATTGATGTTTGATATTTTATTATTTATGTCGTTTCGTTGTCCATTTTGGTCATTACAATGTTTATCTTGTTGTTTAGTCATATTAGTTTTTGTTCGGATGATAAAAATTTTATCGACTGGTGTTGTTGATGATGATAGCAATTCTTTTATTATTGATGATGTTTTTTGCTATAAGTTCGAGTGTCTTAGCAACACTGACATTGGCATACAAAACCGTAAATAAATTGATGATATGTGGGTATCAATGAAATTATATCAGGATACACTTTTCTCTAAATCTTTAAAGGTCAAACTCTTGTTTTTATGAGAGGTAATGTAATCATTTAAAAAATTTCATAGGTTATTTTTGGTTTTAATCCTTTAAGTTATCCCAACGGGAAAAGGTCTAAATGAAAAAACTATAAATCGTCGCTGATACGCTAAGTAAATTTTTCAGACTGCTATGTCGAATATATTTCCGTAATATTATGGAAGAGTAGCTTAAGTCGACATAAGAGAGACTTGAGTTAAGGGCGTTACAGAAGCAAAGGCGCTTAAATGTATTTAGTCCGTTAAAAAAAAAAATGAGTTTTTGTACGTTTACTTTTTAGCTTACATTTTTTGAATCATTAACGCATTGACCAAAACAACTTATGTACACATATTTTTATGTACATATTCATATTTTTCTTTCATCATATAACGATTTCGCTTAACTTCACTTAAGCTGTATAAATGTTGACCTTGATAAAATAAAGTCGTTATTTTCAAATAACTTATGTTTACATAAAACTGCACAATATATACTTTTTATTTGAACAAACGCTTAAAGTTACTTAAAGTACAGTTCAACGCAAAAAAGAGCTAAAGTTGAAAAAAACGTAACGTCTTCTGAATTTAATAATATATTTTTTTTTAAATATTCATCCTTCTTCTCGAATAAACATATTACCAATATATTAATCCGAAAATTATTTGCAGAAATCAAGCAGAAGAAAAATTAAACAAAATTGATGATATCTTAAAATTTCAATTTTCGACTTAAGCTATTCTTGTATAGAGTATATTTAATGGATTCTGTTCTTTCTTCTATTATACACGACTCCCAGTGGAGCACAGGGCCTCAACCACCCTTCTATATCGGACTCTATTGCGAGATATTAGGTATACATTGCTGCTTGCAGCTCCGCATCAATTCCACGTTGTAGCAGGTGCACCAACACAACGGCCTCTTCCTTGTGGATTACAACGAAGTGCTTGTCGAGCAATCTTGGTATTTGGCCTTCTAAGTGTGTGGCCTGTCCACCGCCATTTCCGTTGACATACTTGCATTGAAGCAGGGATTTGATTTGTCGCGTCAAGTAGATCTTTATTCTTATGCGGTTCGGCCACCATATATTAAGGACTTGCCGTAAGCATTTGTTTGTAAAGGTTTGCGGGAGCCTATCGATGACATTTGTGCGTTTCCAAGTTTTGCAGTCATAATACTGAATTGACTTGACATTCGAGTTGTATATTCGCAATTTGGTTGTTGTTAATATTTGCCAAGATTTCCAAAACTGCACGGAGAATGCCGAATGCAAATTTTGCCTTGTTAATACGCTATTCAATATCGTCGTTAGCACCACCTTTTGTAGATATCAAACTTCCGATGTATTGACGGATTTGTGCCATAGCCTCCAGACATAATGTTTGTCTTGGAAATATTGATTTTCAGTCCCGATAATAAACAGTTATAGCGTTGGTATTAGGTAGGTGTCCTATGTTTTGGCTTAGAAGACATACACCATCAGCATATTCCAAGTCCTCTAGTTGTTTAAAGGGTATCCATTGGATACCGCATCTACCATTCAAAGGCATGTACACTATATTATCGATGACAAGGATAAAAAGTAAAGGTGACACGATACATCCTTGCCTTATGGATCTGACAATTTACCCTTGTGTAGGTTTTGACATTTAAAATCCACGTACATTGCCCGAGTTAAGTTCAGAATTTTCGTTGGCATGTAACGATTTTGTAAAATTTTCCATAGAAGGCTTCTGTTTACACTTCATAAAGTCGATAAACGCAAGGTAAACGGGGGTGCGGAATTCATAACACTGCTCTAGTACTATTCTTACTGTGTTTAGATCAACACATGAAGGGTTCTCTCTGAACCCAAATTGATTTTCGCGGAGTGTAAAGGAAACTGCGTCAGATATTCTATTCAAAATTACTCGTTACTTAGTACCTGGCTCGGAATTGGAAAAAGTGTTATACCCCTGTAGTTATTGCAGTCTTAAGAGTCAAAAGGGTGACTGGTATACCTTCATTCTAGGAGTTTTTCAGAGCTTATTCTTCCCATATTTAACATACAAATGGGTGCCACAGTCTTGCTGATCCTTCAACATCACATAAAAGCATATCCGCTGAGATATTGTCATAAGATTGAACACTGTCAAATTAATATGCTCTCCATTTGGCCAACGTTGGTCTAGGCTAACCAAAACGTACCCGCAATAAAATTCGAAATTCAATCAGCGTCTATTTGTTTTGTATTTTTTTTTTTTTTTGAATCTCAAGCAGGCGCGTCTATAAGGCAATAATTTTATACCATGAACCGATATTTCACTATAATAGCGTAGAGATGAAAAAGCTAAAAGTTTACAATTTTTCTTTGCAATAAAACATTTTTTGATCTACACTTTTACCGAGAATTTACACTTGCTGATTTAAGGAAACGAGCTATAACATTATTTGGACGTCAGATCAATTTAGAACATCAAACTCGAACTTTCCGATCAGCAGCACTTCGAGCTTTCGAGATATAGATCAACGTAATGCATGTTATGTATTTTTGTCTTTAGAATTTTTAAGACATAAGATCAACGCGAAAGACGCCAAAGAAGCGATAGTTCTCGAATATTGAACATAAGATTGTCTGAATCTTAAAGGATTTTAAGTATGCACTAATATTAACTACAAATAAATCAGTTGTGTGGAGTAGATATCTGAATAGAAAATAAAATGTCTGGATAAAGTTTGAATAAGGTAATCTATATAGTTTCCTTCGAGCGCGATACAGCATTTAGCCTTAAAATAGATAACGGTTTACGAGAGTGTTCATTTTAGGTGTGAATACAAAAAAAAATTGCTAAGGCCTGAATATTTGTGGATGGAATTATAAAATAAGACCAAGAGGATCTGTGATTAATAAAAGAATTGTGGGGGCATTAGTACTATGATGCTATAGGCAGTGTTGCCACATTTTTTTTTTTTGCAAAAACTGACAATTCCGAAAAAAGCGATGTCTGTCTGTCTGTCTGTCTGTCTGTCTGCCTGTCCGCCTGTCCGTCTGTCTGTCTGTCTGTCTGTCTGTCTGTCTATCTATGTGCCTGTCTGTCTGTCTGTCTGTCTATCTGTCTGTCCGTCTGTTTGTCTGTCTGTCTGTCTGTCTGTCTGTCTGTCTGTCTGTCTGTCTGTCTGTTTGTCTGTCTGTCTGTCTGTCTGTCTGTCTGTCTGTCTGTCTGTCTATCTGTCTGGCTGTCTGTCTGTCTGTCTGTTAGTCTGTCAATCTGTCAGTCTGTCTGTCTGTCTGTCTGTCTGTCTGTCTGTCTGTCTGTCTGCAGAAATAAGAAAAGCCATCCTCCTTTAGTACGGACATACATAAATTTTATATCTGATTTTAGGAAATTCCCCCGCAAAAGCGGTCCATAAACAACTGAGATATCGCCAAAACACTACTTGTGATGTACAGCAAATTAACCCAAAGTACGTGTCTCATAAATTTTGTTTACATTTTGTAAGTATTGTCTCAGCGATATCTCAGGTGTTTATCGACCGATTGGGATGAAATTGAACAGCGTTTTTTGTGGGAGGATTTCGTAAAATCTAATATATAAACTCCACAAATCTGATTATGAATACTATTCAAATTGTACCGATCGACTCATAATCGGCAGGAGAATCGATTCTGTCTGTCTGTCTGTCTGTCTGTCTATCTGTCTGTCTGTCTGTCTGTCTGTCTGTCTGTCTGTCTGTCTGTCTGTCTGTCTGTCTGTCTGTCCGTCCGTCTTCCTGACTGTCCGTCCGTCTTCCTGACCGTCCGTCCGTCTACCTGCCTGTCCTTTTTTCTGTTGTGGTCAAGTTTTTGGAGCTCCTGTTTTGTCGATATCTCAGATGCTTATTTTGATGAAATTTATGTATGTATCTCAAATATCAACGAAAATTTAAGTTTTTTAATTGCAAATCCGTTCACGTTTGATAATTGCTCCTGTATAACTTCGCCTAATGCAATCTCTTATTTGCTAATAAATGACAAATTATAATAGATACGATGATGACATTTAGTATAAAGACGTTGTACAATATCGTTATTCAGGGCGATAGCGCCTAAAATAAACTTTCTAGAGGAACAACATTTGACAAAAGTATTTCTGATCTCTTGAAAAGTTCGGCATTGTAAATGGGCGAGCTCGGTTCACATTTAGTGGAATCTCCCATATAACCCCTACCGGGAATCACTTTAATGTTGATAAATTAAATCACATTATAATTGCACAAAGAACTAGAGCAAAATTTTCCACACATCCATCGGACAGATCGAAAGAACAACACATCCCAAATATTATTGTGGAACCTTTGAGTCCATAACGATTCTAGATGATGACGCCACCGAAAAGCTTTTCGTTTTCCGACTCTTAATTTTAAAGACTCTTTGCATATAATAGTAGTATAATCAAATATTGATAGGAATTACATTAAGTATGAACAAAAGAAAATTAATATAGATATCAATCATTTGTGTGGAGCTCAACTATGTCAGTAATCAGAAACTACATTATTTGTACTTTACTTTTGGAACACCATTGGTGAAGGGTATCCAAGATTCAGCAAAGCCGAATATACCACTCTTACTTGTTCATATATAAAATCTTCAAAATTAAATTCAAGAAATGTAAAGATATATAATTTTATATACAAAATTAACAAATTATAGAATAAACAAGTAAGAGTGTGATATTCGGCTGTGCCGAATCTTATATACCCACCATTAAGTTGTGTTAAATTTAGAAATATCTCTCATATATCTACGAGGGTACAGCTAATTCAAAATGTGGACCAAATTCACCAAATTCACGCTAGTTGGTAGTGTTAGTAAAATATTTGGACTTCAACATTTAAAAGTATGTAAGTGGGTTCCCTAGTACTTACTTTGCACAAAATTGATTCTCATAACCTGGTGTAGTTTAGCATTAATAGTCTGTTAAATACTTTTCGTTTAGCTTAATATTTAGTTAGGATAAACATGTTGATAGTAAAAAGACAGGTTCATATATTTTGCTAGGAGTTCCTAATACCGTATATGAAGTCTGGATATTGGTGCAATTTTAATATGCTTCTTGTACCTCCGAATCTTTTTGATTGTAGATATAAAAAGGGTACGTTATATATATATATATACATATATAGAAATTATAGCCAAATGTTGACCGATTGTAACACAATTTTACACACTGGCTAGTATTTATACAAAGCTTGTTTTTGGAAAAATAGTGGCCATAGTTGTCATAGTTTCTTATTTAATGGCATTTAACTGGCCTTAGATACATTTTTTTTTTTGGTTTCCGGGAGTGTTTTTTATATGAAAGCTATAGACCAATATGGACAGATTCCTATAGAATTTTATATAATGACCAATAGTTCCATAAATTTAGTCGTCATAGCTATTACAATTGTATTCAATTTATCAGCATTCATGTGTTTCCCGGGGCGGGGTTATATGGGAGCTCTAACTAAATGTGAACCGATTTCGCCCGTTTTTAGTACACAACTTATAGTGCATATCAACAATACTTTTGTACAATTTTGTCTCTCTAGCTCATGTAGTTAAGGAGCTATCGCGCTTTTATCTGACGGACAGACGGACATAAACCCCCTTTTCTTTTTGTATTTTTGTGTTTCCGTAAGTTTTTTATATGGGGGCTATGGTCAAATGGTGACCGATTGTGACAAAATTTCGCACACTGGCTAGTATTCACATAAGACTTCCTTGTGCTACATTTAGTGGCCAAAGCTATTTATCATTTATTGGCATTTAAGTGTATTTCAGGTGGAATTTAGGCTGAAATTTTATATGCTGCCAAGTGCTTATTTAAAACTTCTAGATACCAAATTTTGTCATTATAGCTGTTATAATTTGTCATTTATTAGCAAATAAGCGATTAGCCTAGACGAGGTTATACAGGAGCTATGGTCAAATGTGTACCGATTTTGTCCGATTTCAATACCAAAATTTTCCAAGATATGAAGAATATTTGTGCTAAATTTCAGTGACCTATATCCTTTCGTTAAGATTTTATCGTGCCGATAACAGACGGACATCACTCAATCGTCTAAGAGTTTCATAAGGATTTAGAATATACTTTAATTTTGGGTTTTGAGGCATTATTAAGGGAATTACAAATGGAATGACAATCTCAATATACCCCCTTTTTATTTTCTTTTTGATGGTGGGTATAAAAATGGTTTCTTAGGTAAAAACTAGTTTTTCACTATTTTTAGCTTTAAAAGTTTGTAAAAAAAAAACAGATAAATCTACACACTTGGTATCGCTACAGGTGAAATTCTTGCACCAAAAGCATTTACCAAAGATGTTTTTTTTTCATCAAGAACGCAAGTTAGAGGTTCAAAGGCGGCCAGATACTGCCCTTTTTTGATAATAAGTTAATTTTGCTAGTTCATAGCTTAAAAATGTTAATCAAGCCAAATCCTGCTTTAAAGGTATACCTAAGACTCTTATAAATTTAACACTTGTAGCACCATATAGAAGTCAAATAACCTATTATGATCGAGCTTGATTTTAGAATAACTGTACTGTTAAGTAACAAATATACTTAAATTTTAAGATAATCCATATTTAGTCTTAAAATTTGTGATTTTCCTCCACCCTTCACGGCTTACTATTTCTTTAATATGTAGAAACAGATTTAATTTCCTTTAGGCTATACATGTATTGTATCCAGTAACACAAGGTTTATATTTAACTAATGTTTTAGGCAATGATAAAAACACTAGTGAATAACTAAAATTAACACAGTTTTATATTCAAGTACAAATATGCCCAAAAATTTCCAACAAATAGTGAACAATTTTATAAATTGGCTCAAGGTTTTGTTGATAAACAAATATTGTAGGAAATTTATGCAAATAATTTTAGCTTAAGCTAAAATTTTTGGAGGCAAAAAAATAATTTCAGAGGGTTTTTAGTTTTTTAGTTAGGGGTAAAACTGATAATGAATGCAAATAAGTAAAATTATCTAGATTCGGTCATGGTGAATCAAAAATGCCTAAGGATTTATAAATAAAGAGATTCATATACAAAATCAAAAAGAGTTTCAAGAAAATAAGTTAATTTGGAATGGAAATGTAATTATTTACCCTTTATGAATCTTAAGTTGTTAAGATAAACCCTCTACTAATTTACTGTCATTTGTTATTAATTAAATTTTTTTACTAAATGAAGATGTACTCCTAAATCCTGTTGTTAGCTTTATTTAAAATTCGTTTGCTTTTATTTTTCTTTTATGTGTACAAACTCGTATATATATATTTAGTCATGATGTCAGTTAATTTTCATTTTATTTCCCTTTTTCCTGCTGAAGATTTTTTTGAAAATCTTGTTGTTCGTCTTCATTCATCTTTTTCAAACAAAAATTTATTCAGCTGTTTATAAGTACGTGCATAAAAAGAATGTTTGTTGCAAACTTGTAGAGCTTTTCATTATTTTGACTTAACTTTTTCTTCATAAGAATTAACTATTTTCTTGTTATTTTGTCGCATTTAACTTTTTTTCACTGTTACTTTCAGTCATGTTATTTTCGCTTAACATTTCAGTAGAAATTTTTGTAAAACGACAGCTGAAGTTGAACAGATTTTGTTTTTTTTTGTGGGGGATTTGTCATTTCTCGTGCGACATTAAACAAGTTGTGAATTTATTTTATTATCGCTACTTAGTTTTTTCCAAGAATTTTTTTGTTTACTTTTTTTTCTTTTTTGGAGAATTAACGATAATAATTTTAAAGCTTTTGAGATTGTCTAGCCCTTTTAGATCATTTGGCTGTATTGTTAATTAGTAGATAAAATTTAAAATATCATTTTAAGTTTATTAAATTGATTTTCATTATAAACATATACACTTGAGCGTCTTTAAAATTTCTTATAAAAATTTTTGCAAAATTTCCTATAAAAAGTAGAAATTTAAAAAAAAATTCCTATAAAAATAAGAAATTTGCGAAAAGTTTCCTATAAAAATAGGAAATTAGGAAAAATTTCCCTATAAAAATAGGAAATTTTTGAAAAATTTCCTATAAAATAGGAAATTTTTGAAAAATTTCCTATAAAATAGGAAATTTTTGAAAAATTTCCTATAAAAAAGAAAATTTTTGAAAAATTTCCTCTAAAAATAGGAAATTTTTGAAAAATTTCCTATCAATAGGAAATTTTTGAAAAATATCCTATAAAAATATAATATAAAAATTTTTGAAAAATTTTTCAAAAATTTCCTATAAAAATAGAAAATTTTTAAAAAATTTCCTCTAAAAATAGGAAATTTTTGAAAAATTTCCTATCAATAGGAAATTTTTGAAAAATATCCTATAAAAATAGGAAATTTTTGAAAAATTTCCTATAAAAATAGGAAATTTTTGAAAAATTTCCTATAAAAATAGGAAATTTTTGAAAAATTTCCTATAAAAATAGGAAATTTTTGAAAAATTTCCTATAAAAATAGGAAATTTTTGAAAAATTTCCTCTAAAAATAGGAAATTTTTGAAAAATTTCCTCTAAAAATAGGAAATTTTTGAAAAATTTCCTATAAAAATAGGAAATTTTTGAAAAATTTCCTATAAAAATAGGAAATTTTTGAAAAATTTCCTATAAAAATAGGAAATTTTTGAAAAATTTCCTATAAAAATAGGAAAATTTTGAAAAATTTCCTATAAAAATAGGAAATTTTTGAAAAATTTCCTATAAAAATAGGAAATTTTTGAAAAATTTCCTATAAAAATAGGAAATTTTTGAAAAATTTTCTATAAAAATAGGAAATTTTTGAAAAATTTCCTATAAAAATAGGAAATTTTTGAAAAATTTCCTATAAAAATAGGAAATTTTTGAAAAACTTCCTATAAAAAATAGGAAATTTTTGAAAAATTTCCTCTAAAAATAGGAAATTTTTGAAAAATTTCCTCTAAAAATAGGAAATTTTTGAAAAATTTCCTCTAAAAATAGGAAATTTTTGAAAAATTTCCTATAAAAATAGGAAATTTTTGAAAAATTTCCTATAAAAATAGGAAATTTTTTGAAAGATTTCCTATAAAAATAGGAAATTTTTGAAAATTTTCCTATAAAAACAGGAAATTTTTGAAAAATTTCCTATAAAAATAGGAAGTTTTTGAAAAATTTCCTATAAAAATAGGAAATTTTTGAAAAATTTCCTATAAAAATAGGAAATTTTTGAAAAATTTCCTATAAAAATAGGGAATTTTTGAAAAATTTCCTATAAAAATAGGAAAATTTTGAAAAATTTCCTATAAAAATAGGAAATTTTTGAAAAATTTCCTATAAAAATAGGAAATTTTTGAAAAATTTCCTATAAAAATAGGAAATTTTTGAAAAATCTCCTATAAAAATAGGAAATTTTTGAAAAATTTCCTATAAAAATAGGAAATTTTTGAAAAATTTCCTATAAAAATTTCCTATAAAAATAGGAAATTTTTGAAAAATTTCCTATAAAAATAGGAAATTTTTGAAAAATTTCCTAAAAAAATAGGAAATTTTTGAAAAATTTCCTATAAAAATAGGAAATTTTTGAAAAATTTCCTATAAAAATAGGAAATTTTTGAAAAATTTGCTATAAAAATAGGAAATTTTTGAAAAATTTGCTATAAAAATAGGAAATTTTTGAAAAATTTGCTATAAAAATAGGAAATTTTTGAAAAATTTGCTATAAAAATAGGAAATTTTTGAAAAATTTCCTATAAAAATAGGAAATTTTTGAAAAATTTCCTATAAAAATAGGAAATTTTTGAAAAATTTCCTATAAAAATAGGAAATTTTTGAAAAAATTCCTATAAAAATAGGAAATTTTTGAAAAATTTCCTATAAAAATAGGAAATTTTTGAAAAATTTCCTATAAAAATAGGAAATTTTTGAAAAATTTCCTATAAAAATAGGAAATTTTTGAAAAATTTCCTATAAAAATAGGAAATTTTTGAAAAATTTCCTATAAAAATAGGAAATTTTTGAAAAATTTCCTATAAAAATAGGAAATTTTTGAAAAATTTCCTATAAAAATAGGAAATTTTTGAAAAATTTCCTATAAAAATAGGAAATTTTTGAAAAATTTCCTATAAAAATAGGAAATTTTTGAAAAATTTCCTATAAAAATAGGAAATTTTTGAAAAATTTCCTATAAAAATAGGAAATTTTTGAAAAATTTCCTATAAAAATAGGAAATTTTTGAAAAATTTCCTATAAAAATAGGAAATTTTTGAAAAATTTCCTATAAAAATAGGAAATTTTTGAAAAATTTCCTATAAAAATAGGAAATTTTTGAAAAATTTCCTATAAAAATAGGAAATTTTTGAAAAATTTCCTATAAAAATAGGAAATTTTTGAAAAATTTCCTATAAAAATAGGAAATTTTTGAAAAATTTCCTATAAAAATAGGAAATTTTTGAAAAATTTCCTATAAAAATAGGAAATTTTTGAAAAATTTCCTATAAAAATAGGAAATTTTTGAAGAATTTCCTATAAAAATAGGAAATTTTTGAAAAATTTCCTATAAAAATAGGAAATTTTTGAAAAATTTCTTATAAAAATAGGAAATTTTTGAAAAATTTCTTATAAAAATAGGAAATTTTTGAAAAATTTTCTATAAAAATAGGAAATTTTTGAAAAATTTCCTATAAAAATAGGAAATTTTTGAAAAATTTCCTATAAAAATAGGAAATTTTTGAAAAATTTCCTATAAAAATAGGAAATTTTTGAAAAATTTCCTATAAAAATAGGAAATTTTTGAAAAATTTCCTATAAAAATAGGAAATTTTTGAAAAATTTCCTATAAAAATAGGAAATTTTTGAAAAATTTCCTATAAAAATAGGAAATTTTTGAAAAATTTCCTATAAAAATAGGAAATTTTTGAAAAATTTCCTATAAAAATAGGAAATTTTTGAAAAATTTCCTATAAAAATAGGAAATTTTTGTAAAATTTCCTATAAAAATAGGAAATTTTTGAAAAATTTCCTATAAAAATAGGAAATTTTTGAAAAATTTCCTATAAAAATAGGAAATTTTTGAAAAATTTCCTATAAAAATAGGAAATTTTTGAAAAATTTCCTATAAAAATAGGAAATTTTTGAAAAATTTCCTATAAAAATAGGAAATTTTTGAAAAATTCCCTTAAAATGGGAAATTTTTGAAAAATTTCCTATAAAAATAGGAAAATTTTGAAAAATTTCCTATAAAAATAGGAAAATTTTAAAAAATTTCCTATAAAAATAAAAAATTTTTAAAAAATTTGCTATAAAAATAAGAAATTTTTTTAAAATTTCCTATAAAAATGGGATATTTTTTATAAAAATAAGTATTTTTTGAAAAATGTCTATAAAAAAAAGAAATTTTTGAATAATTTCCTATAAAAATAAGAAATTTTTTAAAAATTTCCTATAAAAATTTGAAATTTTTAAGAAAATTTCTATCAAAATAAGAATATAAAAAAAATCCTATAAAGATAAGGAATTTGTAAAAAAAATTCCTATAAAGATAAGAAATTTTTGAAAAATTTCATATTAAAATTAGAAATTTTTAAATTTGAACAATTTTTAATAAAAATAAGATATTTTTGAGAAATTTCCTATGAAAATAAGAAATTTTAAAAAAATTCCTATAAAAAGAACAAATTTCTCAAAAATTACCTAAACAACTAAAAATTTTTTGAAAAATTTTTAATAAAAATCAGAAATTTTTGAAAAATTTCCTATAAAAATAAGAAATCTTTTAAAAATTTCCTATGAAAATAAGAATATTTTAACAAATTTCTTATAAAAATAAGAAATTTTTTAAAAACTTCCTATAATTTCCTATAAATATAAGAACATAATAAATAAGAAAATTTTGAAAAATTTCCTATAAAAATAAAAAATTTTTGAAGAATATCTTATAAAAATGAGGAATTTTTAAAAAATTTTCTGTAAAAATAAGAAATTTTTGAAAAATTTCCTATCAAAATAGGAAATTTTTTGAAAGATTTCCTATAAAAATAAAAAAATTTTGAAAAAAATCCTATAAAAATAGGAAATTTTTGAAAAATTTCGTATAAAAATAGGAAATTTTTGAAAAAATTACTATAAAATAAAAAATTTTTGAAAATTTTAAAACAAAAATAAAAAAACTTTTGAAAAATTTCCTATAAAAATATGAATTTTTTGAAAAATTTCCTATAAAAATAATAAATTTTCGAACAATTTTCTATAAAAATAAGAAATTTTTTTTAAATTTCCTATAAAAATAAGAAGTTTTTGAAAAATTTCTGATAAAAGTAAGAAATTGTTGAAAAAAATTTCCTATGAAAATAAAAAATTCTTGAAAATGTTTGCACCACTTTTGATCGTTGAAAACTATAACTTCAAGGTTGTAAAATAATTTGTTTATCTTGGTAAAGTAGAACAAAAATAACGATATAAGTTTCGAAATCAAACATAGAATCGCTGTAAAATATATTTGGGTTATTTCACGTCAAGCGACCGAATTTTTTAAATCGATGTCTTTCGACTTGGAAATAAAACCACCTTTTCTTTAAAAGTGTTGACAACATATCTATAGAAAAAGTTATTTTGTTCCTGGTGTTAATTTATTGTGACAGTTAGAATAATAGTTAGAAGGTTCTCATCTCACTAGGGGACTAAAACTTAAAGAAAAAACCAATGATTGGTGTAAATTTCATTCAAATCAAAAGATATCATTTTTAAAAGTTCGGTCACTTGAAGTGAAATCTAAAATTTTTCTAACACTTGGTAATAAGCTTCATTTTACATTTAAATTTCTCTTAAATAAGTATTAGATATTCTCAATTTCTCTAAATTGATCATTAATTAACTTTTCTTGTAAAATTGTATTTTCTTAAATTAATTATAATTATTAAATCAAACATTTGTGCTCAATGCCTTACAAAGTTATTAATTAGTTAGTTATTAGTTGAAGTAAGTCAGAGATAAACACGTGGCAAACAAAAGTGGTTGTCACAGCAAATCTGTGTCTCAAGTGTGTATTAAGACAAATTATAAATTAAATTGACTTTTATACTTAAACTTTAGCCTAATTGTATAAGTATTAAATTTTATTTGTGTATTTTCCTTTTCAAATTGTGTAACTTTTTGAAGTTTAATGTAGTGTAACGGAATGTTTAATGTAGTTATACCATACATCAACAGAGTAGGTGGGAAGGGTATTACAAGTTCATGCTGTTGTTTGTAACGCATGTAACTTTTTTAGTCCATTATGCTTTAAAGATGATATTTGGTTCAAATGTTTGATTTGGTCGATTTTTTTCATAAAATACCTACTTTTAAAAGACGCTTAAACATCATGAAAATGCTAAGAATCTGAAAAGAAATTTATAACAAAACTTCGCACAAATAAGTTATATATAAATATAAATCGATCGAATTTCATAATAAACGGTCCACATTTGAACTAAGCTCCAATATAAGAAACATTGTCAATAATCATTAAAAATAGTAATAAACAAGTAAGAGTGTTATATTCGGCTGTGCCGAATCTTGTATACCCACCATCAATTTGTACGAGAATGCAGCTGATTCAAAATGTTGAAAAATATGGTATAGTTTGTAATATATTTGGACTGAATTCGGTTGCAGTGGTATAGTTACTATAGTTCAACATTTAAAAGTATCTAAGTGGCTTACCTAGTATTTAACTTGGACAAAATGATGTTTAATAACCGAATATAGTTTTACATTAATAAGCTGCTTCGTTGTGCCATAAACATGTTGATAGCAACACAGCAGGTTCATAAATTTTGATAGGAGTTCCCAATACATCTACCGTGAATAAAGTCTGGACTTAACATTGATTGATAGCTATCTAATTTCGTAGATACAATCTTAATATACTGAATGTACCTCCAAATCTTTTTAATTGTAGATATCAAAAGGAGATGTTATATATATAAGAATTATAACCAAATGTTGACCGCTTGTTACAAAATTTTATATACTGGCTGGCATTAATATAAAGTTTATTTGAGCAAAATTTAGTGGCCATAGCTGACATAGTTTATAATTTAAAAGCTTTTAACTGGCGTTTGTGGTTTTGATATGAAAGCTATGGTCAAAAATGGACCGACTCCTGTAAAATTTGACATACTGACTGAAAGTTGAATAAAACTTCTCTGTTCTAAATTTAGTAGTCATAGATTTTACAATTTTATACAATTTATCAACATAAATGTGATTCCCGGGGCAGGGTTATATGGGAGTTCTAATTAAATGTGGACTGATTTTACCCATTTTGAGCACACAATTTCTATAACATATCGAAAATACTATTGCTAAATTTTGTTTCTCTATCTCTTGAAGTTAAGGAGCTATCGCGCTTTTCTCTGACGATAGACGGACATAACCCGTCTTTTCTTTTTGTATTTTTGTGTTTCCGTAAGTTTTTTATATGAGAGCTATGGTAACAAAATTTCGCACACTGGCTGGCATTCATAAAAGACTTCATTTTGTAAAAATTTGTTGTTGTAGCTCTTTTTGTTAAGGCGCTATCGCGCTTTTATCTGACGGACAGACGGACATAAACCCCCTTTTCTTTTTGTATTTTTGTGTTTCCGTAAGTTTTTTATATGGGAGCTATGGTCAAATGGTGACCGATTGTAACAAAATTTTGCACACTATTTGACATTGACATAGGACCTTCTCGTGCTAAATTTAGTGGCTAAATCTGTTATAGTTTTAGATTTATTGGCATTTAAGTGTATTCTAGGTGAAATTTTGGCTGTTTCCGTAAGTTTTTTGTCTGGGATCTATGACTAAATGTGAACCGATTTTGATGAAATTTTATATGCTGCCCAGGGCTTATGCTAAACTTCTATATACATAGCTACTATAGTTTGTTATTTATTAGCAAATAAGCGGTTAGCGTAGGCGAGGTTATACGGGAGCTATGGTCAAATGTTAACCGATTTTGCCCAATTTAAATACCAAAATTTTCTCATAGATGAAGAATATTTTTACTAAGTTTCAGTGAGCTAGCTCCTTTCGTTTAGGTGTTATCGTGATTTCAACAGACAGACAGATAGACAGACAGACAGACAGACAGACAGACAGACAGACAGACAGACAGACAGACAGACAGACAGACAGACAGACAGACAGACAGACAGACAGACAGACGGACAGACAGACGGACATCGCTCAATCGTCTTAGAATTTCATAAGGATTCAGAATATATATCGTTTTTGATTTTTGAGCCAATATTAAGGAAATTACAAACGGAATGACAATCTCAATTGTTTGATGGTGGGTATAAAAACTTCGCACAAATAAGTTATATAAATATAAATCGATCGAATTTCATAATAATGGGTCCACAATTGAACTTAGCTCCAATCCAAGACCGATTGTCAATAATCATTAAAAATTAGGACAAAATATGATGGACTAATGTCTAACATATATAGTTTCGAAGATAAAACTGATCAATATTATCATTAAGTTATATCTCAATTTTAAATTAAAAAAAATTTCTAATTTGCAAACCACATACAATTTTGGGGCGAGTTTCAATTTACTTTTCTAACTAAGTGATAAAAATATTATAGTTAAATTTATAAACTTATGTGCCAAAATATTTTTCCATTATTTTATTTCCACTTACAAATTCGTTTTCATAAAAAAATATTTGTTGGTTTTATTTTAATCAATTTATACAGCAGATGTGTGAATATTTTTATTTTTTGTTTATTTCTTTTATTGTTTCTTCTTATTTGATTTAAGACATTTGATTTCAGACACTTAACAAAACAATCTTAAATGGCTTTTGTGTGTCTTAGTTTTTGTCTTTCTATACAAAGGAAGCGGAAAATGGCATTAACTTAACAATAAACACACATACCAACTCGCATACAAACATGCCAACATATATGTATGTATGTATGTACATTTACTTAAAAACTTGTGTATAGAGTTAAAATAGTGGAAAAAGAATGTCAAATAAATTAAAAGATATAAATATCCAGGAATTCTAAAAGATTTCCCAAAAGTTTTTGAAATAATTAAAAGTTTTTTTTTTAACTTTTTTAATTTAAATTATATTTTAATCTATTAAATCTACGTTATTTTGAAAACTATTTCCTTATTTTCCTTTAAACATTTTTCTTCCGCCTTTATGCTGTCAGTCTTTCTCAGACCAATACTCTAATAAAATGAATTCCATTCAACATTCACATTTCCGTTATTTCTTCTTCTTAACTTGTTGTTGTGACTGTTAAATAAATAATGCCCATAACATTTGTATTTTGTACATAAGTATACATGTATGTGCTTTTCATTTAAATGTATGTGTGTATTTTACTTTCAAAAAAGTGTGTCAATGTAAAGTGCTGCTGTTTCGATAAGTTAACATAACGGTAAACTTTCTCATTTCTCTTATTTTCTTCTCTCTTAATATTTTTACAGTTAACATAAAATATTTTTACTGTTAAGTAAATGTGAAAACGTTTTAAGAGAATCATTTTATTTTACTTTTTATTAGAAATATAGCAACATATTTTAAGTACCTACAAGGATTTATATAAACTGAAATAATTATTTCAAAATTTTTCTGAATTTTAGTCATTAAAAACAGATATTAACCTTAAGCAGACATGGGGACTAAAATTAACCTGATATGAACTTATGAAATGACTAAAACCTTTAATACATTAAAGCACTATATAAAAAAGATTGTTATAAAAAAACATTTGGGTCATTTTAGTCTCCATATCTGTTAAGGGTTAATATAAAATTTTTTAATAAAAAGACTTAAGTTTCTAAAAATGTATATATTTTTGCGTTTTAAACAAAATTTGGTAAAAAAAATTTAATATTCCTTCATTTTCCCATAGAAAATTAAAAAAAAACTCCAAAATCTGACTTTTTCATTTTAAAAACAATGCCGCGTATATTTAATATAGTCTAAAGAAAAATATTCTCGATTACTAATGTTGAACATCTAACAAGCGAGTATATGCTTGCATCATTACAAAAAATTCACATTTTCGCGAAATTCTTCGATTTCAAAAAGCAGGTACGGCGAAACGGTTAAAGATATCAATCTCATTCTTTCGTATATTATTCTCCCATTTGTTTGTTTTATAAAACTGGAAGACAAATTTACTAGTTATAATATTTGTTTAACAAAATTTTCATAAAATTAAAAAATGATTTTTGAAACCGGCCTAAGAAAAAAACTATAATTTTCTAATATGAAAAAAAAAACTAAGTAAGTTCAGTTATATTTTAACAAAACTGAACTATTTAGTACATACTCGCAGGTGATAGAATTGTAAATCATGTCTTACTTTGAAATTTATCAATCCTTCAGTAATTTGTTTTTGCTGCATATCCTTAGGCGTGTCGTTAAGGACAAGAATTTTCGGGAAGAAATTGCAATAACTTCGAAAATACTTCATGCAATTTTATTTGTGAAATATGTATAGTTCCCACACGACATTCCAATCGGAGCAAGGGGTACTACTCTCAGACATTGAGCTGCATCCGATTCTATTTTGAGACTCGTTGAAAGGGACCTACGTTTTACTAAGATTCAGAACGCAAATGTATTAGTTAGTGAAGATTTACATAGCCTAATTTTTAATAACCAGTGGCTAGCCGAGTTATGAAGTGACCGCTTTTTTATACCCTTCACCACCATAGGTGGAAAGGGTATTATAAGTTTGTGCTGATGTATGTAACGCATAGAAATAGACCCACCTTTTAGTATACCAATAGGCTTAGAATCACTTTCTGAGTCGATTTAGCGATGTCCGTCCGTCCGTCCGTCTGGCTGGCTGGACGGCTGGCTGGACCCCCATGTAAACCTTGTAATCAAACTAAAGGTCGCAATTCTAAAGATAATTTGATGAAATTTGGTACAGATCATTTTTTGATAATGGGACCATGGCTATTGAAATTGGTCAAAATCAGTCCATTATTTATGGTACCTCCCATAGGTCCCATTTCCCGGAATTGACATATTGGCCACAAATATCAATATTTTTTCATGAAATTTAAATCAAATACTGCTTATGTTAACTAAAATCACTAAGACAAAAAAATCACTAAAACGCTCGTAAATCTAAAGATATTGAAAATTTTGAGTTTATTTTTTGCATACATAATTTTTGTAACAACTGTAATCAATTTGCCAAAAGATAGTCGGTCCACATTTGACCCTGGCTCTCATATAAGTCCAAATGACGGAAACAGCTTAAATATGTAAGTTTTGAGAAAATGTTTGTATGATGGCAAAATTTAGCAAATATTTGTCTTTATACAGGAAAAATAACACCTTTGACCTTAGTGGTGAAGGGGATCGTATGGTCGGGCTTGACCGACTATAGCGCTTTCTTACTTGTTTTAATTTATTTTTAAAGTGAGTCTGGCCGGGGATCAAACTTGGGACCTCTGGTATGCTAGTCTTATGACTCACCTGCTATATTAAAAGTAATTGATTTCGATAGATAACAATACAACTAACACAAATCTGAATAAAACTTTTTAATTTTGTCATTTTATGTTGCCGCCAGGTGGCGCCAAAGTTGAGCAAAGTTGGTGGCTTCACAAAAAAGGTCGTCAAAAATCCAAAACTTTCAAAGATTTTTGATTTCTTTGTTAGATAAGCGTATTTGGAAAAATAAAAAAAAATTCAAATTCAATATAAATTAAGGAATGTTTTGTATAATAGAATTTTGACGTTTTTGTTTTTTTTTATCAATTTGCCAAATATTAATGGAAAATTAATTTTAGTTAAATTTGACACATTTAGAAAAAAATTTGAGTGATAGGCCCCTGATAACTATGACAATCATTCTAAGACTTATTTGGAGTGTTGTAACTTTTGTCGATTCTTAAATATTGAAGTAGTTATGGGTAGTAGGCTTTTCCTTAGACCTATTTTGTTAAGATTTTGCACGCAAATATACCTATTCGGCATCAAGTTACATACGACAACTGCTTTCAGATAAATTTTTCATATTGAGATTTTTTCGATTCTTTCTTATTTAAGGATTTGTCCATAATAGGCGTTTTTTTAAACCGATTTTGTCGAAAGTTCTCAAACAATTTTACCAATTCTATAGTAAATCATGCATCAAATTTTATTTGTCTGCAGTAACTCAAATGGGATATATTTTTAGTTTTGTGAATTCTATTTATTTTTTAATATTAATAAATATGTGGGCAGTGGGCGTGTCCGATGAGTTATAGGCTAGTCATTGACAACTACGACAACTACTCTATGACTTATTTTGAGTTTTGTGATTTTTGTCGATTCTTAAATATTGAAGTAATTATGGATAGTAGGCGTGTCATTACACCGCTTTTGTTAGGATTTTGCATTTTCATTTTCTGATTTTATGGCGATTCTTCCAGATTTAAGGATTTGTGCGTCCTAGGCGTATCCTTAGGTCAAGTTTGTCAAAGTTTTGCAATTAATTTAATCAAATTTTTATTAAATCATGCATCAAATTTAATTTGTTTAAATTAACTCATACAGGAGATATTTTTAGTATTGTGAATTATTAAGAAATATGTAGGCGGTAGGCGTGTTACCCTTATGCAATATTTGCATAAGTGGAAAAAATTTGCGCAGCATGTTTTTGTGTTACTCAGAACATTTCCAGGGGGAATTATGGTTCAAAACGGCTCTAAAAAATTTGATTCATTTTAGATTTTGGAAATTTTGCCGCTTAGGGTAAAAAGAGGAAAATATCGAAAACATTATATCTATTAAAGGTATAGAACAATGTTTATGTTCTGAACAGCTATAAGCGCACAAGTGTTCGGTGCTTTTTTGAAAATATTTTTTGGAACTTTTTTTGACACACTATTAAAATGTTGAATACGTATTTGGTACTTTTTGGATTTCTTGAGGGCAAACTGGGTAATATGAATAGGAACCAAATGTTAACTGCGTTTTAATAAAATGTAACGAATTCAATTGGTACAAAAGAAGTACTAAATAAGCATATGAAACTTTTTTGGAGTAAGGAAATAAAAAGGGGAAAATGATAACGTTAAAACTTTTCAAATAATAGGCAGGCAAACAAAATTAAAATTGCGTTTTGATCAGCTGAAAAAATTAGGAGAAGAGTAATTGGTACTTTTTGGAAAAAAACACCTAGCAGAAAATATTATGTGTAAGAAATATGTTTGGTACTTTTTTTTACTTTTAAACAAATGAACTTAGAAACAAAAAGTGTATGGCAAGTACATGCATACTTTATAAAATTAAAAATATGAAAAGTTTTAAATTTAGAAATACTTATCATAAATCTTTAAGCAAGACACGGTCAGCCAGGTTCTAAGTTTAATATGGCAACTATTCTGTCCAGAATTTGCTGGCTTAAAAGTTTTGTAATAGAGAAAATAAAGGAAATATTGAACCACCCCAATTTTAAGGTCTTGATTGTTATAAGCTTCTTTTAAAAGTTTTCTGTGTTCGTTCCATATATCGAGACCATATTACCCATTGCGCATTATATAAAGTTGCCCATTACCACAAAAATTTCTTTACGAATTTATTGACAATTGATTCATATTTTGGAGTGGAGAAAAAGACTTGACCGACTATGTATACAATTTTTTTTTTTTTGTACTTTTGCTAAACTACCCAGTCCGAAGTTGACAAAAATTACTCAAAACAATTATCTTGTGTTAAAAATTTTGTAAATATAAATAAATATTTGTCTTAGTATACAAATAGGCTTAGAATAACTTTCAGAGTCGATTTAGCGATGTCAGTCCATCCGTCCGGCTGGCCGGCCATGTAATCAAAATATAGGTCGCAATTCTAAAGATAATTTTATGAAATTTGGCACAGTTAATTATTTTGATAGTGGGGCCATGGCTTTTGAAACTCGTCAAAATCGGTCCATTATGGTACCTCCAATAGGTCCCAATTCCAAACAAAAACTGTATATGTAATCTTAAATCACTATACCAAATTTTTTTTTTTAAATCGGTCCACATTTGACCATAGCTCCCATACAAACTCTTCTGCCAAAACTCAAACGCTCCTTGATCTAAAGATAATAGAAATTTTGAGTTTAGTTTTTGCATTCAAATAAAAACTGTAATCAAACTGAACAAATTTCAGAATAATCGGTCCACATTTGACCTTAGCTCTCATATAAGCCCAAATGACGGAAACAGCTATTTAAGATAAGTTTTGAGAAAATGTTTGTATGTGGCAAAATTTAGCAAATATTTGTCTTTATACAGGAAAAATAATACCTTTGACATGAAGGGTATTGTATGGTCGGTCAAGCCCGACCATACAATACCCTTCACCAATAAGTTTGGTTTGTTTCGTTAAAGAACACAGGAACAAATATAAAATATATTTTTCATGTTGAAGAAATTTACAAAATTATTGTATTGGAAAATGACTTCAACTGCTGAATCGCACTTAAAATAAAGGAATTTTTAGGAATTCTTAAAGATTTGGACAATATTTCGAGCAAATATATAAAAACTCAGTTTGTGATTTTTTCAAAAAAAAAAAAAAAAACGTTTTAAAAGGATATGAAGAAAATGAAGTGCATATATCGAATATGTGTATTGATATTTCTGTGGTTCCAAGCAATAATTGCTTAAGTCGACTAAGGAATGATTTGTGTATATAGTTATATTTTATAAATATGCTACGACGGAAAGATATACATTGCTTTCGACTTGGGCTATTATTGCTTGTGAGCACAGATTTTCTTTAGTTTTCCTTAGATATTCACATTGCATCTATGAATCCAGTTCTTAAGTGCAATATAAAAGTAACTCTTCTTTTTCATATTAAAACTTGAGAACTTAAAATAGAAGAAAAAGATTTTCCAATCAAACGTAAAATTGAAAGATTTATTTATACTCGTAGTACGATTGAAAGAAATATAGAGAAGATTGTTTAAGATTCAGTCAAATGTGGCTTAGGTATGTCACTTAACTATTTATAATAATTCTTTCTTATATACAAGCATTTCTTATTAATATTCGCTAGAAAAATAGAAAATTTTTCTACATTAAAGATGCTTATGAGTCTTTGTATTTTATTAAAAAAAAAATAATTCTTATAATAATAGATTATCTCAAATTTGAAATTAAATGATATTTTATAATTTCTGATAATTTAATGTACATAATAATTAATGTTTATGAATTAACATTTTTTTGATGCATATTTCAATTTTTGTTTTTTTTTTCTGGCATTTAGTTGTAACAGCTTTAATTAAAGCAATTTGTGCATATTTTAATATTCATATTTCTAGCACCTAAACTTTTCATTAAGCAAATATTCTTTTGAAAAGCGTTGAAGTGCTGAGATAACAAAATATTTAATTATACTGTCAACTTTGTACAAAACAATTAGTATCAAAAAAATGCCGCATCGCAGTCAAAGTTAAGTTTTTGCTGCTTTATTTAATTAAATACTAAGCAATTCACAGCTAATTAATAGGTCTAAAATGTTAAGGAAATTTTTCAGCAAAGACAGCAGCAGGTGTAAAAATATGAATGATATTTTAAAAATTTATTATACAACAAGTAATAAAGTTTTATAAACGGCCATGCTAGACCATATGATACCCTACACCACTCTTCTTTGTATACCTACAATTATACATTAAATTTGTCATTCTTCTTCTGTTATCCTTGACTCCCAATGGAGTGGACATTCCTAATTTCTTGGTACATTTCGGTATTGAAGTTGGGCAAAATCGGTTCACATTTGAACATAGCTCCTGTATAACCTTTGCTAATAAATGACCAATTATAACGGCTATAACGATCGAATTTAGTGTATAGTAGTTTTACGTAAGCACTAGGCAGCGTAGGAATTTTCATCGAAATTGGTTCATATCGGGTGTTTTTTATTGAGGTATAGAACTTTAAATTGGCATCACTTTTTTAACTGGCGGCCATTCTGTCAGCTGTCAAGTGATTAATATTTAGTTTGGTTTGCCATTTCATCATGAACAGGTTGACAAAAGAACAACGCTTGCAAATCGTGCAAATTTATTTCGAAAATAATGGTTCAGTTCGCGAAGTTTACCGCAAGCTCCGTCCATTTTATGGTCGACATAATCGTCCATCAGAGCAATTTATTCTGTTAACCATGGATCGTTTTCGCACTACGTTTACTCTATGTGATAATACGCATCCGCAGCGACGTCCGCAGCGACAGTGCGCACCGAAGAAACAATTGTCGCTGTAGAGCAAAGTGTTGAAGAGGACCCGAATGAATCGATTCGCCACCGTGCACAGCAATTGGAGCTTTGTCCATCAACTTTATGGAAGATTTTGCGCAAAGATCTTGGCTTGCGACCTTACAAGATCCAGCTTGTGCAAGAATTAAAGCCGCGAGACCATGCAATGCGTCGTGATTTTGGTGTATGCGCCGAAAATGAGATTGATCTCGATGCTGATTTTCATCGCAAAATTTTGTTCAGTGATGAGGCTCATTTTTGGTTGAATGACTACGTCAACAAGCAAAATTGCCGCATTTGGAGTGAAGAGAATCCACATGAGACCCTTGAGACGCCATTACATCCACAAAAACTGACTGTTTGGTGTGCTCTATGGGCTGGTGGAGTCATTGGGCCATACTTCTTCCGAAATAATGCTGGAGAGTCAGTTACCATAAATGGAGACCGGTATAGAGCCATGATAACCGACTATTTTGTTCCCCAATTGGATGGCATGAATGTGGATGAGTTGTGGTTCCAACAAGACGGCGCTACATGCCACACAGCGCACGTCACAATTGATTTATTGAAGGAAACATTCGATGAGCGCATAATTTCGCGGAATGGACCTGTCAATTGGCCACCAAGATCGTGCGATTTGACACCACTGGATTATTTTCTTTGGGGATATGTGAAGTCGCTCCTCTAAGCCAACAAACCAGAAACGTTAGGGGACTTGGAAGCCAACATTCGTGGCGTTATTGCCAACATACGGCCCCATATGCTCGAAAAAGTAGTTGAAAATTGGACCTGTACAATTGGCTTTATTCGAGCCAGCTGCGGCGGCCACATGCCCGAAATCATATTTAAACATTAATGGCATAAAATTATCCTTCCAATAAAGCCAAATTGATGGACATTAAAACGATTTTCTTGTGTTTTATTTCAATTCGAAGTTCTATACCTCTAAAAAAAAACACCCATTAGTAAGCCAAGCTCCCATACAAAACACTTATGGGAACTGCCTAAATTCCACCAAAAATAAGTGTATTTTATTTTTGTATGCCAATAAATGTAAAACTAGAATAGCTATGACCACTAAATTAAGCACCAAGAAGTCATACGTCAATTCCAGCCAGAGTGCAAAATATTGTCACAACCTGTCATCATTTGACCATAGCTCCCATATAAAAAACTTATGCAAACACAAAATACCAAAAGGAAATGGGATTTCTGTCCGTCAAATGAAAGCGCGAAACCGCCTTAACTACAAAAGCTCGAGAGACAAAATTTAACAATATTTTTGATATATTGAAGAAGTTGAAAAGGCAAAATCGGCTCACATTTGGTTAGAGCTCCCATATAACTCCGCCCCGGGAATCACATTCATGCTGATAAATTGAATACAATTGTAATAGATAAGGCAACTTAATTTAGAACAGGGAAGTTTTGTGCAAATATTGGTCATATATCAAATGTTATAGGAATCGGTCCATATCTGACTATAGCTTTCATATAAAAGCTACTCCCGGAAACCACTAAAATGCCAGTTAAAAGCTATTAAATTATAAAATATCACAGCTATCGCTACTAAGTTTTTCTCAAATAAACTTTATATAAAAACCGCCAGTAAATATATAAAATTTTATGACAATCGGTCAACATTTGACCATGGCTCCCATATAAAAACTTAATACAAAAATAATATATTGTTTATGTCCATCTGTCCGTTAGATAAAAGCGCAATAGTGACTTAACAAAAAGAGGTAGAGACACAAAATTTTACAAAAGTACTTTCGATATCTTGAAAAAGTTGTGCATTGAAATTGTACGAAATCGGTTCACATTTATTTAAAGCTCTCATATAACCCCGCTCCGAGAATCACATTAATGCTGATAAATTGAATACAATTGTAATAGCTATGACGACTAAATTTAGAATAGGTAAGTTTTATGCAACTATTGATCAGTATATCAAATTTTATTCTAATCGGTCCATATTTAACTATAGCTTTCATATAAAAAACACTATGGCAGGTATATCCACTAGTGACCTATATCCATTTATTAATGTTTTATCGTGCCGACAACAGACAGACATATAGACAGACAGACAGACGGTCGAGCAGACAGGCGGACAGACAGACAGGCCGACGGACAGACAGGCAGACAGACAGACAGACAGACAGACAGACAGACAGACAGACAGACAGACAGACCGACGGACAGACAGACGGACAGACAGAGCGACGGACGGGCAGACAGACAGACATCACTCAATCGTTTTCCCACAAGTATTAAAGGTCTTTTTTACAACACAAAAAAAACGAAAAAATGCACTTTTTACAAAATTTGACTTTACATTTCTAAAAAACTGTACAAGGTTCACAAATAATATTTTTGCGGCTTAGCTGCACCCTTGTAGATTTGTGAGATATCTTTCTTAATTTAACTTTAATTTTATGGTGGTTATATAAGATTCGGCATCGCCTAATATAACACTCTTACTTGTTTTTACTGCACGTTCTCATCAGAAATCTAATATCTTATTTATTACTGCTTAATATTTAATAAAATGAGTTATAAATACTTAAATGTTTTTAAACACAATGTCTTCCGTCTTTATAATCTTTTTTTATTACTATAACATACATTTTATGGATATTTCTTTATTTGACTCCAAATCAAGTCTTAATACTTAACATGTGTAGCCTATTAAATATAAGTACATTGCCATCATAAAAAGGAAGAAACCTACAGCAAAGCCTATCAATAAAAGAAAATTTAAAAAAGATTGTGTGTTTGTTAATTTAACTCAATAAAAGCACAATACCGATTAAACAAAATGCATTCGATTACAAATAAGAATGTTCTACAAATAAAAATCTTATGCAGAGTTGCTTACAAGCAACCTAAACAGACAAAGCCTCCTTCAAATAAGATCATTTTATAGATACTTCCCAAGATTTCATACCCTAGGCGGCTTCTTCAATCACATACCGTGAAGATTTGAAATTAATTTGAAAAGTGAGATGGGTTACTTATTTCTGTGAAATCATGTATGTTAACATACCATCAAACCCTTTATTTTCCCTCAGGAGTTCATTATTTGAACATTTATATGTATATACTCGTATATATGTAATTGATTGTGTGTTTTGTTAGAATTTTGTTGATGTTGGTTCGTTAAGAAACTGTCTAGTGTGTATTTTAAAATAAATTTCCCTTTTAAACGTCTATTAGTATTGGCCAAATTGTTATCGGTTAGAGTTTATTGTTTATGCATGTGTTATGTTTTCTCATAGAAAGCGTAAGTTTATTTTATATATCTACTGAATATATTTGGTTTAAGATTGAAAATTAAACCGGAAAATAAAAGTGATTGATTGTTTGATTGATTTAAGGAATAGTGTAAAAATTGTATGGTTAAAGTGTTAAAAATGCAATTTTTTTGTAGAATTGACTTCTAAAAGTTCAAAAATTTAGTTTTTACAAAAAGCTTTTCTATATATACATAAGGGTGCCAGTTATTTTTCAAAGTATGCGGCCAACCCCCAGATTTGTTCAAAATGCTAAAAAAAAAACAAGTTAGAAAAGCTATAGTCGGTCAAGCCCGACTATATAATAACCTTCACTACTAAGGTCAAATATAGGCCAACAATTTAACAAGTTTTCCTTAAGTCTTAGAGACATACATACATATACCATGTGCTATTTTTTCAAAATTTCGAGATATCATTTCCGGCTAAGGGCCTGATATGGGAGCTAGGGTCAATTGTGGACCGATTGTTACCAAATTTTGTTTATTAGTTTATATTTACAAAATATTTATCTGTGAAAAGTTTAAGTAATCAAAGATATCTTTAAAATTATAAATGTTTTTATGCTTTAATGTGTATATAAACGTCTTTTGAGAATGTGTCTTGTATGGGAGGTATGGTCAAATATGGGCCGATTTCTACAAAATTCGGAACACTGATTAAGGTTATGATAAGCAATATTTGTGCTGAATATTATTAAAATACAACTAAATTTGTGGCTGTAGAGGACCAAACACTCTATTCCGGGAAGGCATCCCTATAGGAGGTACCCGAAATAGTAATCCGATTTCGCCCAAAAAGTATAAGAATCGTCCTTGGACCAAAATATGAATCTGTACCAAACTTCGTCAAATTATCTTTAAAGTTACGACCTGTAGAGTGATAACAAGAGGATAACCGGCCAGCCAGCCAGCCGGGCGGACATCGTTAAAACAACTCAGGGAGTGATTCTAAGTCGATTGGTATACTAAAAGGTAGGTCTCAGACCAATATTTCTATGCGTTACAAACATCAGCACAAACCCAATATACCCTTTTCACCTATGGTGGTGAAGGGTATAAAAAGTATGAATACCAGCCAGTGTATGAAATTTTGTGATAATCGGCCACTACTATAACACTTATAACATATAGTACCTGGTTGACCGAGCCTTGCTCGGAGCTTTATGATAAGCATGTTGAGGCAAATTTTAAAGTTTTTATATATTTTATTTTATAAAGTTAATTTTGAATTATTTTATTTATTTTGTCCGACCAACACATAGTTTGCATAGTTTACAGTTTACCTCATTTTAATAATTTTGAAAATTGGTCATACCAACAGAAACCTCCGTCGACTCATGCGCAACATCTTTGCTAAAGATTATAGTCTGATCAAATGCACAGTTTATGATTTCTTTCATTTTAAGTAGTTTTCAGTGGCGCCACCTGAAGTTCTTCATACCAACTAAGAAACCTTCGTTTGCTTATGCGTAACAACTTTGCTTATGATTATAGCATGATCAAATGCACAGCTTACGATTTAATTCACTTTGAGTAATTTTCTGTGGCGCCACTTGTCGGACGTTGCTCATTCCAATTCATAAACCTTCGTCGGCTTATCTGCAACAACTTTGCTGAAATTATAGCATGATTAAATGTACAGCTTACGATTAAATTGACTTTGAGTAAATTTCAGTAGCGCCACCTGTCGAAATTTCTTCATACCAACTAAGAAACCTTTGTCGGCTCATGTGCAACAACTTTGCTAAAAATTGTAGCATGATCAAATGTACAGTTTACGATTTAATTAATTTTAAATAATTTTCAGTGACGCCATCTATCGGCAATTAGTCTTATCAACTTTAAAACCTTCGCCGGCTTATCCGCAACATCTTCGCTAAAGAGCATAACATGATCAAATGCACAGTTTACTATTCTATAAAGAACATACATACAGACAAACATTCATTTGTTTAAAAGTTATAACATTACTAATTTTTTCCCCTTTTTATCCCCTAATTTAAAAAAACATATGCATATTTGGTACTTCTTTGGTACCAATTGAGTTCGGTACATTTTATTAAAACGCAGTTAACATAATGTTTCTATTCATATTACTTTTTGAGATATTAAGTTATCATTTTATCCTTTTTTACCCATTCTGGCCCCAAAATCAAAAAAGCACCAAATACGTGTTTAAAGTACAAAGTTTCTTTCTATATTCCTTAGTTTAAAATATAAGAGTGGGTTAAAAAGGTGCCAAAAAAAACTTTTTTCACCCTTTTTTACCCCTTATCGGATATAGTTTCAAAAAAGTACCAAACACCTGTCCGTTTATTTTCATAGCTGTTTAAAACGTAATTTAAATTTTGTTTCTATACCTATTACTTAAGGAGATATAGCGTTTTCGATTTTTTCCCCTTTTTACCCGTTTTTACCCTCTTAGAGGCAAAGATTCCAAAAGTCCCCTCTTCTTCGACCTATACATAAAAAAGATACACTGTCCAAATTTTATCAAAATCGTTAGAGCCGTTTTCGAGATAGTCATTCTATATATATATATATATATAGATATATATATATATATATATATATATATTTATATATATATATATATATATATATATATATATATATACAATTATTGCTCGTTTAAGAATATAAGATAAGATATGTTTGTGTAGTTTGCAATGTTTACACAAATAAGGTAAACAATTTAAAAGTGAATACACATATTTTATTTTCGTATTCACTGTTTCGTTTTTAAAATTCTTTTTTAAAGTTTTTTTTCCCCTTTCTATAAGTAATTTAATTTACCTTTACGTTGCTGAACAAATTTACCTGGTTACAATTACATATATGCTAAAATTCAAATGAAACCTTATTTATTTACCCACTCAACGACAACGCACAACTTTTAGATATTACCCACTTTTATCGTTTGCACGCAAACTTTTGAGTTTTGTATTTGTTTTCTGCTCAAAGTAAATAATTTTGAGAAAATTATAAAAGACTAAATGAAAAGTTTTGCATACCCATCTAGACCACACATGTACTCAAATAAGCTCAGGAGGATTATGTGATACTAATGTAATGTCTTATGAATTTTAAGTTAATTGTTTTGTAGTAAAATATCATTTATTTTAATTAAGACAAATTTTATATTTCAAAGAGAAAATTTTCCGCAGAAATAAATATGAAATTCTGGCGAAACAAATCTAAGAAATATTGGTACTTAAGGCACATTGAAGATCAAAGATTTGCTATATATGCTATTTATTATAACTTGTTCATTAATAAAGTTAAAAAATAATTAATTATAAGGAAAAACAATTAAGAAAGTGCTATTGTCGGTCAAGACCGACCATACGATACCCTTCACCACTTAGGGGAAAGGTGTCGTGAATAAAGACAAAAATTTGCAAAATATTGCCATCATACAAACATTTTTTCCAAACTTACATATACATTTAAGCTGTTTCAGTCATTTGGACTTATATGAAAGCTAGAGTCAAATGTGGACCGATTATCTCGAAATTTAGCAAATCAATTACAGTTATGTATGCACAAATTATGTATGCAAAAAATCAACTCAAAATTCTAATTATCTTAAGATTTACGAGCGTTTAAGTGATTGTTGTCTCTTTTAGTGCTTTTGACAGAAGAGCTTGTATGGCTGCTTTGGTCAAATGTGGACCGCTTTCAACAAAATTTGGTTTAGTTATTTTGGTTTACATAAGGTGTATTTTTTTTTAAATTTCATAAAAAATATTGATATTTGTGGCTAAAGTAGGGAAGTAGAGAATAAGGGAGGTACCATAAATAATAGACCGATTTTAACGAATTTCAATAGCCATGGTTCCAGTATCAAAAAACTTACCAGTGTTTATGAATTTATCTTTAGCATTGCGACCTGTACTTTGATTACATGGTCTTCATACATCTAACTGCAAAAAATAGAAGGAGTGATCCTATAAAAATGAAATTTGGCACATTTATTAAGTTTAATATAGATAAGAATAATTTAAGAAAAACTTTGAAATCCGTCAACTCCTTCGGGTACCTCCCTTGGACACCCATTTTTTCACTTATTTTTCATCTCAATGTATAACCCGCAATTTCCACCACAATTTCATGAAAATCGGTACAACTCCATTATTTGACCGAAAAAAACTCCACTAGTTTTGGTTGAAATCCGTCAACTTCTTGGGTTGCCTTCCTTGGACCCCCATTTTTTCACTTATTTTTATTCTCAATAAAAAAAAACGCTATTTTCAATAGAATTTG
The DNA here is from genome assembly GCA_933228675.1 of Stomorhina lunata. NCBI lineage: Eukaryota > Metazoa > Arthropoda > Insecta > Diptera > Rhiniidae > Stomorhina > Stomorhina lunata. The sequence continues at coordinate 30,966,963 of OW121740.1, read as the reverse complement.
ATAAAGTTTGATACCATTCCATTTTTTGATCCAAAAATGAGCTCTAATAGTTTTGGTTGAAATCTGTACCTCCCTTGGACCGCCATTTTTTCATCTATTTTCCTTCAATTTGGCACACTTTTGTTTTTTTGATCCAAAAAAGAGCTGTACTAATTTTGGTTGAAATCACTTATTTTTCTTCTCAATGTATTACCCGCAATTTTCAATAGAATTTGATATAATTCAGTACACTTTTATTTTTTGACCCTAGCTCTACTAATTTTGATTGAAATCCGTCGACTAAAAATGTACGCCTGAAGGCATGCAATGCTTTTTTATTATAAGCAATATTCCTTACTTTTTTATACCCACCATCAAAAAGAATGGGGGGTATATTGAGATTGTCATTCCGTTTGTAATTTCCTTAATATTGGCTCAAAAATCAAAAACGATATATATTCTGAATCCATATGAAATTCTAAGACGATTGAGCGATGTCCGTCTGTCTTATTATTCATCTTTGAGAAAATTTTGGTATTAAAATTGGACAAAATTGGTTTACATTTGACCATAGCTCCCGTATAACCTCGCCTACGCTAATCGCTTATTTGCTAATAAATGACAAACTATAATACCTATGATGATAAAATTTGGTATATAGAAGTTTTACATTAGCCCTAGGCAGCGTGTAAAATTTCATCGAAATCGGTTCACATTTAGCCATAGCTCCCATACAAAAAACTTACGAAAACAACCTAAATTTCACCTAAAATACACTTAAATGTCAATAAATCTAAAAGTACAACAGATATAACCACTGCATAAGAAAGTCTTATATCAATGCCAGCCAGTGTGCAAAATTTTGTCGCAATCAGTCACCATTTGACCTAGCTCCCATGTAAAAAACTTACGAAAACACAAAAATTCAAAAAGAAAAGGGGATTTATGTCCGTCTGTCCGTCAGATAAAATCGTAATAGCTCCTTAACTACAAGAGCTACTAAGACTAAATTAGGCAGAAGAAAGTCTTATGTCAATGCCAGCTAGTGTGCAAAATTTTGTCACAATCGGTCACCATTTGACCATAGTTCCCATATAAAAAACTTATGGAAACACAAAAATACATAAAGAAAAGGTTGTTTGTCTGTCCGTCAGATAAAAGCACGATAGCGCCTTAACGACACAAGCTAGAGGAACAAAATTTTACAAAAGTATTTCGGATGTCTCGAAAAAGATGTATGTTGAAAATGGACAAATTCGGTTCAAATTTAGTTGGAGCTCCCATATAATCCCGCCCCGGGAAACACATTAATGCTGATAATTTAAATACAATTGTAATAGCTATGACGATTAAATTTAAAATAGGGAAGTCTTATGCAATTTTTGATCAGTTTATCAAATTTTATAGGAATCAGTCCATATTTGACTTTAGCTTTCATATGAAAAACACTCACGGAAACCAAAAATTTTAGCAAAGGCCAGTTAAAAGCTATTAAATTAGAAACTATGATAGCTATGGCCACTAAATTGCAAGAATAAGCTCTCTATATATATCAGCCAGTGTGTAAAATTTTGTTACAATCGGTCAATATTTGGCTATAATTCTTATATATGTAACATCCCCTTTTTATATCTACAATCAAAAAGATTTGGAGGTACATTCATTATATTAAGATTGCACCTATGAAATTAGATAGGCATCAATCAATGTTCAGCCCAGACTTTATATATGATGAATGCATTAGGAACTCCTAACGAAATATATGGACCTGCCGTATTATTATTAACGTGTTTAGCCTAACTACATATTAAGCACAACAAAAAGTATTAAATATCTTATTAATGTAAAACTATACCCGGTTATGAGACCGAATTTTGATCAAAGTAAATACTGGGGAAACCACTAAAATATTTTTAAATGTTTTATTTATTACACACTGGCTCGTATATATATAGAGCTTATTCTTGCAAAATTTAGTGGTCATAGCTATCATAGTTTCTAATTTAATAGCTTTTAACTGGCCTTTGCTAAAATTTTTGGTTTCCGTGAGTGTTTTTTATATGAAAAAAACTAAAGTCAAATATGGACTGATTCCTATAAAATTTGATAAACTGATCAAAAATTGCATAAAACTTCCCTATTTTAAATTTAATCGTCATAGCTATTACAATTGTATTCAATTTATCAGCATTAATGTGTTTCCCGGGACGGGGTTTTATGGGAGCTCTAACTAAATTTGAACCGATTTTGTCTATTTTCAACACACATCTTTTTCAAGATATCCAAAATACTTTTGTGAAATTTTGTCCTTCTAGCTCTTTTCGTTAAGGCGCTATCCTGCTTTTATCTGACGGACAGACGGACATAAACAATCTTTTCTTTATGTATTATTGTGTTTCCATAAGTTTTTTATATGAGAGCTATGGTCAAATGGTGACCGATTGTGACAAAATTTTGAACACTGGCTGACATTGACATAAGACTTCCTTGTGCTTAATTTAGTCTTACTACCTTTTGTAGTTAAGGAGCTATCACGATTTTATCTGACGGACAGACGGACATAAATCCTTTTTTTCTTTTTGAATTTTTGCGTTTTCGTAAGTTTGTTTTGTGGGAGCTAGGTCAAATGCTGACCGATTGCGATTGTACACTGGCTGGCATTGATATAAGATTTTGTTGTGCCAAATTTAGTGGTTATATTTTTTATACTTTTAGATTTATTGGCATTTAAGTGTATTTTAGGTGAAATTTAGGTTGTTTTCGTAAGTTTTTTGTATGGGAGCTATGGCTAAATGTGAACCGATTTCGATGAAATTTTACACGCTGCCTAGGGCTAATGTAAAACTTCTATATACCAAATTTTATCATCATAGCTAGTATAGTTTGTGATTTATTAGCAAATAAGAGATTAGTGTAGGCGAGGTTATACGGGAGCTATGGTCAAATGTAAACCGATTTTGCCCAATTTTAATACCAAAATTTTCTTAAAGATGAATAATGTTTTTACTAAGTTTCAGTGAGCTAGCGCCTTTCGTTTAGGCGTTATCGTGATTTCAACAGACAGACAGACGGACATCGCTCAATCGTCTTAGAATTTCATAAGGATTCAGAATATATATCGTTTTTGGTTTTTGAGCCAATATTAAGGAAATTACAAACGGAATGATAATTTCAATATACCCCCCCATTCTTTTTGATGGTGGGTATACAAATACAGTTTTGTTATTAGATTTTTGAAAAGTGTCAATCCAAAAATGCTTTTTTCGCGGCAGAAATGCACTAGTGAGCCGTCCAGCCAGACGGAAGGACGGACTGACATCGCTAAATCGACTCAGAAAGACCAATATTTCTTTGCGTAACATACGTCAGCACAAACTTATAATACCCTTTCCACCTATGGTGGTGAAGGGTATAAAAAGAGGTAACAAATTGATTACCACCTCCATCCATATCGTTTGAATAATATAAAATATTCAATATTTCTAATACGACACATTTGTTTTAAATTGCCCTTAAAGCAAAGGAATTAAATTCTTAGAAGATTTTTACATTTAAATATAAATAAAACCCTCCAGATCTTAATTTAATTAAAAAGTGTTATCTATCTACAAACAAAAAACCCCAAACTTTAAATGTACAAAACTTATATACATGTCTATAAAACTATATACATACAAATCCACATAAATATTTGCAAACTACGCAAGTATTATTGAATAAACGTTTGTGACTTGTACACACATTTACACGTGTAAATAATATTTGCCTAACTTTTGTATGTTATAAGTGCTCCTTGAACTCCCCGGTCCTTTGGAAGTCAATTAGTTAAATCTTTTAGCAGCATCTTGAACTATGACATTTATACTCACATACTAATACGTATGTGAAGGAGAAAAAATATGAAAAACTTTAGTTTTTCTTACTCCACACATATAAATGAATAATGACTAAACAACTGGGAATTTTAGGCTTTCTTCACATAAATATATTTCTAGTTAAGGAATTTTAGAAAAGAAAAACTTTTGTCTTTTGCTTTAACGCTATATTATTATACCTTAAAACATTTAAAAGTGCAGAAAAGTTCAACAAATCTCAGGTTGCCTGTCATTAATTACAATCATTTACACGCACTTACACCCATTTTACTAAAATAAATATTACAGATCGTATTTAATCTTTTTTCTATTGCCTTTTTATTACGAAAATTCAGAAATACAAGTAAAATACTATTTACCACAGAAATAAATATTTTTCTATATAAAAATTTTCGATAGAAAAATTTTTCTATAGAAAAATTTTTGTCAAAAATATTCTTCTATAGAAAAATTTTTGTTAAAAATATTTTTCTATAGAAAAATTTTTGTTAAAAATTTTTGTTAAAAATATTTTTCTATAGAAAAATTTTTGTTAAAAATATTTTTCTATAGAAAAATTTTTGTTAAAAATATTTTTCTATAGAAAAATTTTTGTTAAACATATTTTTCTATAGAAAAATTTTTGTTAAAAATATTTTTCTATAGAAAAATTTTTGTTAAAAATAATTTTCTATAGAAAAATTTTTGTTAAAAATATTTTTCTATAGAAAAATTTTTGTTAAAAATATTTTTCTATAGAAAAATTTTTGTTAAAAATATTTTTCTATAGAAAAGTTTTTGTTAAAAATATTTTTCTATAGAAAAATTTTTGTTAAAAATATTTTTCTATAGAAAAATTTTTGTTAAAAATATTTTTCTATAGAAAAATTTTTGTTTAAAATATTTTTCTATAGAAAAATTTTTGTTAAAAATTTTTTTCTATAGAAAAATTTTTGTTAAAAATATTTTTCTATAGAAAAATTTTTGTTAAAAATATTTTTCTATAGAAAATTTTTTGTTAAAAATATTTTCTATAGAAAAATTTTTGTTAAAAATATTTTTCTATAGAAAAATTTTTGTTAAAAATATTTTTCTATAGAAAAATTTTTGTTAAAAATATTTTTCTATCGAAAAATTTTTGTTAAAAATATTTTTCTATCGAAAAATTTTTGTTAAAAATATTTTTCTATAGAAAAATTTTTGTTAAAAATATTTTTCTATAGAAAAATTTTTGTTAAAAATATTTTTCTATAGAAAAATTTTTGTTAAAAATATTTTTCTATAGAAAAATTTTTGTTAAAAATATTTTTCTATAGAAAAGTTTTTGTTAAAAATATTTTTCTATAGAAAAATTTTTGTTAAAAATATTTTTCTATAGAAAAATTTTTGTTAAAAATATTTTTCTATAGAAAAATTTTTGTTTAAAATATTTTTCTATAGAAAAATTTTTGTTAAAAATTTTTTTCTATAGAAAAATTTTTGTTAAAAACATTTTTCTATAGAAAAATTTTTGTTAAAAACATTTTTCTATAGAAAAATTTTTGTTAAAAACATTTTTCTATAGAAAAATTTTTGTTAAAAACATTTTTCTATAGAAAAATTTTTGTCAAAAATATTCTTCTATAGAAAAATTTTTGTTAAAATTATTTTTCCATAGAAAAATTTTTGTTAAAAATATTTTTCTATAGAAAAATTTTTGTTAAAAATATTTTTCTATAAAAAAATTTTTGTTAAAAATATTTTTCTATAGAAAAATTTTTGTTAAAAATATTTTTCTATAGAAAAATTTTTGTTAAAAATATTTTTCTATAGAAAAATTTTCATAAAAAATATTTTTCTATAGAAAACTTTTTGTTAAAAACATTTTTCTATAGAAAAATTTTTGTTAAAAACATTTTTATTTTTCTAATTTTTTTGTTAAAAACATTTTTCTATAGAAAAATTTTTGTTAAAAATATTTTTCTATAGAAAAATTTTTGTTAAAAATATTTTTCTATAGAAAAATTTTTGTTAAAAATATTTTTCTACAGAAAAATTTTTGTTAAAAATATTTTTCTATAGAAAAATTTTTGTTAAAAATATTTTTCTATAGAAAAATTTTTGTTAAAAATATTTTTCTATAGAAAAATTTTTGTTGAAAATATTTTTCTATAGAAAAATTTTTGTTAAAAATATTTTTCTATAAAAAAGTTTTTGTTAAAAATATTTTTCTATAGAAAAATTTTTGTTAAAAATATTTTTCTATAGAAAAATTTTTGTTAAAAATATTTTTCTATAGAAAAATTTTTGTTAAAAATATTTTTCTATAGAAAAATGTTTGTTAAAAATATGTTCCTAAAGAAAAATTGTTGTTAAAAATATTTTTCTATAAAAAAAAATTTTTAGTTAAAAATATTTCTCTATAGAAAAATTTTTGTTAAAAATATTTTTCTATAGAAAAATTTTTGTTAAAAATATTTTTCTATAGAAAAATTTTTGTTAAAAATATTTTTCTATAGAAAAATTTTTGTTAAAAATATTTTTCTATAGAAAAATTTTTGTTAAAAATATTTTTCTATAGAAAAATTTTTGTTAAAAATATTTTTCTATAGAAAAATTTTTGTTAAAAATATTTTTCTATAGAAAAATTTTTGTTAAAAATATTTTTCTATAGAAAAATTTTTGTTAAAAATATTTTTCTATAAAAAAATTTTTGTTAAAAATATTTTTCTATAGAAAAATTTTTGTTAAAAATATTTTTCTATAGAAAAATTTTTGTTAAAAATATTTTTCTATAGAAAAATTTTTGTTAAAAATATGTTCCTAAAGAAAAATTTTTGGTAAAAATATTTTTCTATAAAAAAATTTTTAGTTAAAAATATTTCTCTATAGAAAAATTTTTGTTAAAAATATTTTTCTAAAGAAAAATTTTTGTTAAAAATATATTTCTATAGAAAAATTTTTGATAAAAATATTTTTCTATAGAAAAATTTTTGTTGAAAATATTTTTCTATAGAAAAATTTTTGTTAAAAATATTTTTCTATAGAAAAATTTTTGTTAAAAATATTTTTCTATAGAAAAATTTTTGTTAAAAATATTTTTCTATAGAAAAATTTTTGTTAAAAATATTTTTCTATAGAAAAATTTTTGTTAAAAATATTTTTCTATAGAAAAATTTTTGTTAAAAATATTTTTCTATAGAAAAATTTTTGTTAAAAATATTTTTCTATAGAAAAATTTTTGTTAAAAATATTTTTCTATAGAAAAATTTTTGTTAAAAATATTTTTCTATAGACAAATTTTTTTTTTAATATTTTTCTATAGAAAATTTTCGTTAAAAATATTTTGCTGTAGAAAAATTTTTGTTAAAAATATTTTTCTATAGAAAAATTTTTTTTTAAAATATTTTTCTATAGAAAAATTTTTGTTAAAAATATTTTTCTATAGAAAACTTTTTGTTAAAAATATTTTTCTATAGACAAATTTTTGTTAAGAATATTTTTCTATAGACAAATTTTTGTTAAAAATATTTTTCTATAGAAAAATTTTTGTTAAAAATATTTTTCTATAGAAAAATTTTTGTTAAAAATATTTTTCTATAGAAAGATTTGTGTTAAAAATATTTTTCTATAGAAAAATTTTTGTTAAAAATATTTTTCTATAGAAAAATTTTTGTTAAAAATATTTTTCTATAGAAAAATTTTTGTTAAAAATATTTTTCTATAGAAACATTTTTGTTAAAAATATTTTTCTATAAAAAAATTTTTGTTAAAAATATTTCTCTATAGAAAAATTTTTGTTAAAAATATTTTTCTATAGGAAAATGTTTGTTAAAAATATTTTCTTACAGAAAAATTTTCTATACAAATATTTTTCTATAGAAACACTTTTATTAGAAATATTTTTCTATAGAAAATTTTCGTTAAAAATTTTTTGTTTTGGCTTTATAGTTTTTCTAACTATTTTAGTTGTTTAAATAATATTATAATAAAAATTTCTTTGAACTCTAATCCAATTAACTTTTAACGAATAACATGTTTTCTTGTCATTTTTAATTTTCTTTACTTCTTTTAAGTTTTAATTAAACAATGTCTTTTAACATGACTAACTTTATAATATTTTGAGCTGATATTTTTAATTAACATAATTTTTTATGCTGTTTATTTAAGTTATTCTTTTTTTTGCAGAAACTAAAAAAATCGTATTATTATTTCATAGTGCGAACATAGTAAAGAATAAATTTTCTTATTACTTTTGCTACTTTGTTAAAAGATTATTCAGTTTATTATACCCTTCATCACCATAGGTGGAAAGGGTATTATAAGTTTGCGCTGATGTTTGTAACGCAGAGAAATGTTTTTTTGATAATGGGATCATGGCTATTGAAATTCGTCAAGATCGTTTCATTACACTACGCAACGAATGAAAATCTTTTGAAAAGTGCAAGGTCGTGACCATATCCTATTCTACTATCAGATTGTAGTAAAACCCTATACTCAGTTTGTCCAAGTTAGTGACCGTTTTATTTTTATGGGCATGATGCCTAAAAAAAGTGTCATCAGTTTTTACCAGGGACCGTAACTGTTATAACTTTTATCGTAAAAGTCAGAAAATAAAAGTTATTTTTTGACTTTTATTTTTTCGAGCAGAAATAAAAGTTATTTTTTGACTTTTATTTTTTCGATAAAAAATAACAGTTATTTTTGACTTTTATTTTTTCAAGCAAAAATAAAAGTTATTTTTTAACTTTTATTTTTTCGAGCAAAAATAACAGTTATTTTTGACTTTTATTATTTCGAGCATGAATAAAAGTTATTTTTTGACTTTATTTTTTTCGAGCAGAAATAAAAGTTATTTTTTGACTTTTATTTTTCTAAAAAATAAAAATCGGATTTTTAAAAATCGTCGCATTTTATGAAAATTTTGTCCAAGACTATCAAAATGGTATACTTAGTTTTATTCTCCGACATTTCCTTGCGGTTGCTTTTTTTAATCAAAAATTCAAAAATAAAAGTTATTTTCGGTCCCTGGTTTTTACCAAATAGCCAATAATCTCTTAAAAATATCGCTTATTTATGTTCGGCAAAAATGTACGCAAGAGTATGACAAATATTTCTTGCTAAAATTTTAGATAAAAATGTATTTGATCTTAAAGTTTAAAAAAAAAAAGTTAAAGAAACATTTTTTTGTTTTTCATTTTTTAATCATAACTTTATTGAAATCCTGATTTTTCGTACACTATATTTAGGAAAATTGTAGCCACAATAAAGCTAAACGAACACACCAATATAATTTGAATGTGTTTGGATACCGAAAATAGGTCATAAAGACTCCCTTGTGCCAAAGAATTTATATTTTTAACTAAAATTTTATAATTAGCAATATCTCAAAAACGTCCTTTTGCGAAAAAGAACTTTTTTATTGTGGAAAATAAATCTCTGAGGTTATAGAAACAATGTTTGTTCTACGACTTCTTTGTTTCTGATTTCTGTAAAAAGATAACGCTATTTTTAGGTTACATACGGAAATCGTATTTTTAATAACAAAAACTAAAAAATATGGTTTAACTATGTTCAGCAACTTTGTTCAGGAGTATATGGTCTAATTTTTTTCTGAATGTACCAACATCGAAAACATCCAAATAAAATGTATTTGATACAATTGTAAGAAACATGGCAATACCGCCACCTTGCGGCAATTTGTTGCAACATTTTTAGAAACGCAATAATAGATACTGTCAAAAACTTTCAGAGAGATGTCTGTGATGAAGTTTCGATAAAAAATAAGGAATATAGAGGCAAAAGTAGTCAATAGTATACCTAATCTGACACTTTTTTATAACATTTCATTTAAATTTCAATATGTTAATTGCCTTTAAAGCAACTGGAGTTAATATGTGATTTAAAAATCATCTCTTGTACCACTTGAAATATTTTAACCTTTAAACGATTCTATCAAAAAGCAATTTTCAACATTTTTTATGTGCTTAAATTTGAGTAAAAAACTTAATTTTGTTTGTACAAGGGAGTCTATATGACCTATTTTTGGTACCTAGACACGTTCAGATTATAATGGTGTGTTCACAAAAGTTACTTAGCTGATAAAAATTTCGTTGAAATCGGTCCACATTTGACCATAGCTCCCATACAAACTCTTCCTTCAAAACGCACTAAATGAGACAAAAATCACTAAAATGCTCATAAATCTGAAGATAATGAGAATTTTGAGTTTCTTTTTACATAAAGAGTGCTCTAAATAAAATTTGTAGTTGGATTTTCTTAAATAAAAATCAAACCATTTAATATAAAAACTCTACAAAATACGCAAATATAATGTCATATTATACAAAATCATTTAGCATTAAAATGTTTACTTAGCACTCGGGTTTTGCAAAATTATCGACTTTTTTCGGAAGCCCTCCCATTAAAGATTTTACAGTTGCTTCTGATACCTTTTTGGAGCATGTGTTCCACCTGCGCTTAAAACCGGACATGTTCTTGGAAATCTTTCCTGTGTTCTTCAATTCCTTTTTTACCAGAGCCCAATACCTTTCCACAGGCCGAAGTTCTGGACAGTTAGGTGGATTTGCCTCTCGTGGTACAAAAATGACATTATTCTTTGAGTACCACTCAAGTGCCTTTTTTCCATAATGGCATGATGCCAAATCGGGCCAAAAAAATGTAGTCACTCTGTGCTCTCTTAAAAAGGGTAACAACCGTTTTTGTAGGCACTCCTTTATATAAATTTCTGTGTTTGTTGTGCCAGATGCCACAAATACTTTACTTCTTTTGCCACAACTGCAAATAGCTTGCCACACGAGAAACTTCTTAGGGAATTTTGTTTGTTTTTTTGTGCGAAACTCTTGCCGAACATTGCCCCGTTTATCAGCAACATAAAAATCTTGACCAGGAAGTTGAGAAAAGTCTGCCAGTACGTATGTTTCATCATCCATCACACAACAGGTGTATTTTTTATAAAATCAGACTTCAATTTTTTCGCTCGTTTTTTTGCTTCTAAGTTCTTTATAGCATTACGATCTGGAACCTTTTGGACTTTGTATGTCTTCAGTCCAGCATAAGCTTTGAATCTATGTGCAAAATTCGTAGAACATTTCACCGTACGAGCTGCTTTTCTTAAAGAAGTGTTAGGCGCTCTTCGAAAGAGTCGCTCGACTTCTTTTGCCTTATTAATAATTTCTAAAATAATAGTATCTGACATATCTATAGAAACTAACTTGATCAAAAAAGAAATTATTTCTTGCACTATGGATAAATTTTGTCTAAAATAGTAAATGCATATTTTTTTTTAGAACACTCTTTATATAGTTTTCGTTAAAACTGTATTGAATTTGTCAAATTTCAAGATAATCGGCCCACATTTGAACCTGGCTCCTATATAAGTCCAAATGACGAAAACAGTTTAAATATATAAGTCTTGAGAAAATGTTTGTATGATGACAAAATTTAGCAAATATTTGTTCTTATACTCGAAAAAGAATACCTTTAACCTAAGTAGAGAAGGGTATCGTACAGTCTAGCTTGACCAACTAAAGCACTTTCTTACTTGTTTTTTCCTAGTACTCATTTATATTTATATTTTACATCAGGCAAATTTGTATACATACAAACTGTGTACAGTTTATCCCACATTATAAACTGAAAAATTTGAAAAATTTAAATTCATTTTCAATTTATTAAACTTTGTTTGTACTACAAATAAGTAGGTAAACAGATATATTTTTAATAACATTAAAAAAAAAATAAAAATTTAATGAGTTCTTAGAAAATTGTATGACCTAGACATTATTGTTAAATATTTATAATAGCAAAAGGTAAATATTAGCATACCCTTAGGGGAAATTATCTAAAAGGTCGGCGCGGCTGTTATTTTAAAATTGCAAAAAAATGCTTAAACATCTGTAAAGTTGCTTGGCTAATAAAATTCCTCATCCACTTTTACACAAAATCTAAGTGGGGAAAAAACAGCCCAAAGACAAATTCAAACGGATACTTAAGTCTATTGTAATTTTCCACATAAAACATTGATAAGTATTTAAATTATACAAACAAATGTTGTTAATCTTGGAAAATTACTGACCTAGCCTCTTTACACCCCCATTAGCTTAGATATTCTTTGTAAAACATTTTTATAATAAATAAAATTCTTAACTACAAAATAATATTTTTCCCAAACTGGAATGTTTTATTTAGGCATTTTGTAATATGATTTCCTCAACTTCATAATACTCGTATTTTCACTCAAAGGGTACTTAACTTTTTTAACAAGTTAATCTTTTTAAGGTATTGGTTATACCTACGTTTCAAATTCGGCTAAAAGTTGAAATATTTTTTATTATTTCCTTAGGGAAATGTTTATAAATTTTGCACTGTTTTTTGTTGATTTCATTTCAAGAAACTAATTTAAAGTTTAAATTGTTGTTATTTGATTAGCTAGGAATTTTTTTATTATTGTTGTCTTTTTTTCTATTTTTTATACAAAACATTTAAAATCCTAAAGTTTTTATCCAATATAATTTTTGTTTCCCTAACTTTTTGTCCAAAAAGTTAATTCCACTCACAGGCATAATAAAAAGGTGTTTATACAAATCTTATATTTCAAAATTGGCTGATTTGATTTCAAAGTTAAAATATTGGACAATTTTTTAAGAGATTTAAAATATCTATATCTATAAAAAAATGTCCGCGTCTGTTTGTATGTTATTTTTTGGGCAGGATCTCCGAAACTAGCGAACCAATTTTTCTGAAATTTTGACAGTGTAGTATGGTGTGGCCGGTGGTGACTAAAGGCTTATTTTTTTCGAAATCTCAAGTGGGAGTGACCCCTTCCATATAACTCATATATTAAAAACGACAAATATAGATGACCGAGAAGACCGAATTTTATGAAATTTTGACAGTATGGCAGGGTTTGATCGGTGGTTAAAATAGTCAAGGTTTTTTTTGATATCTCAAGTAGGCGCGACCCCTCCCATATAAATCAGATATTAAAAATTATAAATATTATAAATAAATTATAAATTTTTCTGAAATTTAGATAGTGTGGTAAGGTGTAACCGGTGGTTAAAATAGGATAGGTTTTTTTCTGAAATCTCAAGTGAGCGTGATTTCTCCCATATAAGTCAAATATTTAAAATGAGAAATATGAATGACCGAACTGACCGATTTTTCTGAAATTAAGACATTATGGTAACAGCTTTATTTCAAATCGTGAAAGACGAAGATCCATAAGGTAGTTTAAAAGTTATTGCAGTTTTCCCCCGAAAATGCATGTCCTTGAAAACGCGCCTAAGGATATGCACCAAAAATTGTGTGTTGTAAATAAATAAATTTCAAAGTTAGACATGATTTATAATTTATTGGGTTCTTACTAGTAAAAAGTTCATTTTTGTTTAAATATAATCAAATTTACTTAGTTTTTTTCATGTTGGAAAATGGTACATTTTTTTCAGGTCGGTTTCTAAAAGCATTTTTTAAAACAGACAAATGGAAGAATAAAACCCAAATGTAAAAATTTTCATGTTTATTTTTTAATTCGCTAATTTTTACTTAATATTACGTAATCACGCTTTTAAAATTTTCAGAAAATCCAAATTTGGACATTTCACATCGGTGAAGAAAGGGTTAATCTCGTCCAATATTCAAAAGTCCTTTAGCATAGGTTTTCCATAAACGAAGCAATAATATTAATTATCTTTTTTGTTAAAATTGAATAGACGTAAAATTTACCGAGCATTTTCTCGAATTTGGCCCACAAATTTACATTTTCGCGAAATTCTTCAATTTGAAATCGCAGGTACGGCGAAACGGTTCAAGGTATCGACCTAATTTTTTTTTATTTTATTCTCCCATTTGTCTGTTTTGACACTGGAAAGCAAATTCTAAATTTGTAATATTTGTTGGACAAAATTTTCAAAAAATTAAAAAAATGATTTTTGAAACCGACCTGAGTATAATGTACCATTTTCCAACATGAAAAAAACTAAGTAAATTTAATTATATTTAAACAAAACTGAATTATTTACTAGTAACAAGCCATTAAATGATAAATCATGTCTAACTTTGGAATTTTTTTATTTACAACATACAATTTTTGGGGCATATCCTTAAGCGCGTTTTCAAGGACATGAATTTTCGGGAGAAAACTGCAATAACTTTAAAAGTACTTCGTGGATTTTTATCTTTCATGATTTGAAATAAAGCTGTATTAGTTCTATTTAATAATCAATTTTTTCCCCCATTCAAATGGGCTCTTAAACTTTGGACCCGATAGAGCATTGTCCGATTTGGCTCAAATTATTAGATCCAAGATTTTAGACCTAGTGTCACAATATGCCATAGAAAAAGTTATAAAATTCGAAAAATCATTTTTCTCCATACAAAAAATTGTCACCCTAATGTACATATATCTGATCATTTTTTAATTAATTATTATGTATATTAAAATATCGTTCAATATAATTTAGGTACTTCATAATTTGGCTCCTGTTAAAATAATAAATTGTATATGTTAACAAGGAGACGCCCTAGGAATTAAGATATTTCTTATTGTACAAAAATTTACACCAATCTGGGTAAGGGTTCTTTACAACTTTAAGTAAATATTTGCCCTTAAACTTAAATTATGCCCATTGTCATTAAGTAGAAAAAAGTTTTAAAAGAGCCTAAGGAAATTAGTTTCTTTTCACATTTTTTAAAAGCACTACTTTTATTTCTTTTTGCAAAATTTTTAAAAAATATTATAAATACCCATAATTTAAAAGCAAATAAAAAGGTTACCTAGCAACTGCTATCATTTTATGCTTCACAGTAGAGAAATTTTGTTTCTGTAAAAGTTTTAACTTCGGGATAAATAAGTGCGAACCCTTTGATAATTAAACTTACAAAGATTTAAATGGCTTTAAATTCCCTTTTTCCCTTTTGCCTACTAAATACAAAAACCCATATTTTTAGTGCACATTTCCCTGGTTAAAATTGATTAAATTAACTTTAATGTCAGATGTCAGTGACGTGTGTTGTATGTTGTATAATTGTTTACGAGTTATGTGTAAAAGAATTAAGTTTGTCAACAATTATTTGTTCTACATACACAAAAATTATTTATGGTATTAATCGTTATTGTTGCTGTTAAATATTATATAAGCATAGGTCATTTGCTGCCAAATCGTCGTAATTCAAAATCGTTTTTAAACTTCGTTCGTCAAATATTTCAACATATAAACACCTATATTGAAAACGACTCTAACGATTATGATAATATTTGCACTGTTGGTATTTTTTTTACCATGAAGATGGAGACGAGAAGAAGGATCTTTTGGACCAAAGAATATTGAAGGGAGCTTTGTACTGATATCAATAGATGTAAAAAAAATATTGAACACTTAATTGGTACATTCCTACTGAGGGGGGCAAAATGTGTAAAAAAGGGACAAAATGATAACTTAATATTTCATTAAGTTATATGAATAGAAACAAAAATGTTAACTACATTTTAATAAAATGCATCGAATTCATCGGTACCAAAAAGTAATATGTACGCATATGGAACGTTTTTAAAATTAGGGGATAAAAAGGGGAAACAAATTAGTAACGTTATAACTTTTAAAGCAATAGGTACAGAAAATTGAATTTAATTTGCTGTAATTTTTGTATAGAAAAATTTTGATATCAAAAAATTAATGAAAATTTTCCATAGAAAAATTTTTATAATGAAAATTTTTTATAGAAATATTTTGTAATAAAAAATTTTCTACAGAAAAATTTTTGTATTTCAAATCTTTTTACAGAAAAATTTTTCCAATAATAGAAAATGAAAAATTTTCTACAGAAAAATTTTTGTATTCTAATCTTTCTAAAGAATAATTTTTGTAGTGAAAAATTTTCTATGAAAAATTTTCTATAGAAAAATTTTTGTAATGACAAAATTTATGTAGAAAAAATTTTATAATGATAATTTTTTTTATAGAAAAAGTTAGATAGAAATTGTATATACAAATTTTTCTAAAGAAAAATTTTCTATAGAAAAATTTTTTTATAGAAAAATGTTTACAATGAAAAAATTTGCACAGAAAAATTTTTGTAATGCAAATTTTTAATAGAAAATTTTTTGTAATGAAAAGAGTTAGAAAAGTCATCCTATCGTCATCTTTTCTATAGAAAAGTCTTCCTATCGTCATCTTTTCTATAGAAAAGTCTTCCTATCGTCATCTGTTCTATAGAAAAGTCTTCCTATCGTCATCTGTTCTATAGAAAAGACTTCCTATCGTCATCCTTTCTATAGAAAAGTCTTCCTATCGTCATCATTTCTATAGAAAAGTCTTCCTATCGTAATCTTTTCTATAGAAAAGTCTTCCTATCGTCATCTTTTCTATAGAAAAGTCTTCCTATCGTCATCTTTTCTATAGAAAAGTCTTCCTATCGTCATCTTTTCTATAGAAAAGTCTTCCTATCGTCATCTTTTCTATAGAAAAGTCTTCCTATCGTCATCTTTTCTATAGAAAAGTCTTCCTATCGTCATCTTTTCTATAGAAAAGTCTTCCTATCGTCATCTTTTCTATAGAAAAGTCTTCCTATCGTCATTTTTTCTATAGAAAAGTCTTCCTATCGTCATCTTTTCTATAGAAAAGTCTTCCTATCGTCATCTTTTCTATAGAAAAATCGTCCTATCGTCATCTTTTCTATAGAAAAGTCTTCCTATCGTCATCTTTTCTATAGAAAAGTCTTCCTATCGTCATCTTTTCCATAGAAAAGTCTTCCTATCGTCATCTTTTCTATAGAAAAGTCTTCCTATCGTTATTTTTTCTATAGAAAAGTCTTTCTATCGTCATCTTTTCTATAGAAAAGTCTTCCTATCGTCATCTTTTCTATAGAAAAGTCTTCCTATCGTCATCTTTTCTATAGAAAAGTCTTCCTTTCGTCATCTTTTCTATAGAAAAGTCTTCCTATCGTTATTTTTTCTATAGAAAAGTCTTCCTATCGTCATCTTTTCTATAGAAAAGTCTTCCTATCGTCATCATTTCTATAGAAAAGTCTTCCTGTCGTCATCTTTTCTATAGAAAAGTCTTCCAATCGTCATTTTTTCTATAGAAAAGTCTTCCTATCGTCATCTTTTCTATAGAAAAGTCTACCTATCGTCATCTTTTCTATAGAAAAGTCTTCCTATCGTCATCTTTTCTATAGAAAAGTCTTCCTATCGTCATCTTTTCTATAGAAAAGTCTTCCTATCGTCATCTTTTTACAGAAAAGTCTTCCTATCGTCATCTTTTCTATATAAAAGTCTTCCTATCATCATCTTTTCTATAGAAAAGTCTTCCTATTGTCATCTTTTCTATAGAAAAGTCTTCCTATCGTCATCTTTTCTATAGAAAAGTCTTCCTATCGTCATCTTTTCTATAGAAAAGTCTTCCTATCGTCATCTTTTCTATAGAAAAGTCTTTCTATCGTCAGCTTTTCTATAGAAAAGTCTTCCTATCGTCATTTTTTCTATAGAAAAGTCTTCCTATCGTGATCTTTTCTATAGAAAAGTCTTCCTATCGTCATCTTTTCTATAGAAAAGTCTTCCTATCGTCATCTTTTCTATAGAAAAGTCTTCCTATCGTCATCTTTTCTATAGAAAAGTCTTTCTATCGTCAGCTGTTCTATAGAAAAGTCTTCCTATCGTCATTTTTTCTATAGAAAAGTCTTCCTATCGTGATCTTTTCTATAGAAAAGTCTTCCTATCGTCATCTTTGTTATAGAAAAGTCTTCCTATCGTCATCTTTTCTATAGAAAAGTCTTCCTATCGTCATCTTTTCTATAGAAAAGTCTTTCTGTCGTCATCTTTTCTATAGAAAAGTCTTCCTGTCGTCATCTTTTCTATAGAAAAGTCTTCCTATCGTCATCTTTTCTATAGAAAGGTCTTCCTGTCGTCATCTTTTCTATCGAAGAGTCTTCCCATCTTCATCTTTTCTATAGAAGTGCCTTCCTATCATCATCTTTTCTATAGAAAAGTCTTCCTATCGTCATCTTTTCTATAGAAAAGTCTTCTTTTATATTTATAATTTTTTTTATATAATGAAACTTAAAAAGAAATATTTGCTAGAAACTATATTTTCGAAATATGACTATATTGCAGCCAATGAGCGATAAGCAGTTTTTCCCATTACACTCATATACATAATTTTCATTGATAGAATACAAGTTCTATTAAAGTAATTATTTAAAAATAAAACTACAGTAAAATAATTATGTTGATTCCCTTAGACAAGGTTCGAAAAAATACTATAAAATACTAAATTTTAAGGTACGGTACTGTACTTAAGAAAGTTCTATACAAAGTTATATACTAACAAACAAAATAAGAATAGGTACCCTAAAATGTTAGAGTACCTGTATACACAATTTTCACGAAGTACGTATTTCGTTGAGTGCTATAACGTACTTTGCTGAGTACGTAAGTTTTCCAAAAATTCGTAACGTAGTACTTTATAGTACACTTAGGCTTACAAAAAATGCTCTAAAATACCAAAGAACGGTATGTTATTATAACGTACTGTTCTTTTTTGTGACTTTTTGTACCTTTCTGTACTTTGTTTTCGACTTAGTTAGGTACTTTGGCGTGTGCGTAAGTTCAGTACAATATAATATGGTACTGATTTTTTGAAACTTTCTCTTAGATTTTATAAAATGATTTGAAAGTCATGAGTGCTTTATTCTCAGTTAAACTTTTCGGATTATTATTATGCTACAAAATATGACTTATATAAATATTTATTGGGTGACATTTTTCTTACCTCAGGACTCACAGTGAACTTAAAAAAAACTATCATAAAGATTTTTTTTATAAAATTGGATTTAAATAATCAATATATTGTACGATATCATTTGAAACCATTTAAAAATTACTATTGTACCATTTCAAGATAGAAAGACGATATGGGTCAGATCTGAAGAATTTATTGAATGTGGAATCATGTAATTATGCTATCTTTTTAATCGATTTGTAACTCAGTGCGTCGTCTTCTTCCTTGATTTGTTCCTTTAAAAGCTCCAATAATAATCTGTAATATTCGCTATTGAATCCTATGAATTATCTAGGTTTGAAATTTTCCAATCCAACCACTTCGTCAAAACCTCACACAAATATAAGTTTCGGTACAATCGGTTAATCGCTCCATATTTGATTTAAGTGATAAATGATATCATATTGTCCGTTTTGACTGTCTATAATACTTAATTACTTGTTACATATAAATTCTATAAATGTGTATGTTAATATGCTTTCGTATACATATAAAAGCATATGTTTTCAAACTCATAAGTATGTCATTTTTCTACATATGTAATACTTATATACATGCATACATATTATAATTATTCGAATTTATTTCCATGCATTTTGCATGGTTATATGAAATTAATTGAATTAACTTTTGCTCATTTGACTTAATTAAATTTAATTTACATAACAGCAACATAATTTTAAAAATAACAAAAGTTTTAAAAAAAATATTTGTAATATATGTTTGTATTTAACATAAATATTTATGTTTATGAAGTTAAGAGGTTAATGTTTTAGTATATAAATTAATATAAAAATAGTTTTTTTTTAAATATTTGGAACTATTTGTGTTTAGGTGTGGTAAAATATGAGTAAGTTAATGTGTGTAGAAAATTTAAAAATTTAATAAATATTTTGTGGGCAATACTGTGGCTTAAACAGCTTTAGCAGTTTTTTGTTAGTTTTTCCCTTGTGATATAACAAAAAGGTCGTTGAACTACAGTGCGGATGGATAATATTAAATAGGAATTGATAAAATTTATTACTCATACAACTAGTGGGCAAAAATAATAGAAGAATATAATCAATTATCACCTTAATTCTAGTTTGTTTTTACAAAATATGGCAAAAACATGCCTTATTTAATAGAAAAGTTTAGGATTTATAAGTTTTACATAAGTGTATTGCACTAAAATAACAATTAATAACAATAACTTGTTTTTTGAATACATAGTTTTTTTAAGAAGCAAACAAGTTGTTGAAATTGGTTGATATCGGTTAATATTTGACCATACCTTTCTGTTCACACGGTGAACAAAAGTGAACTGTCACCCACCCAACACTGTTGTATAACAGTTTCTACAAGAACTGCAAACTGCAACCAACTT
This sequence comes from Stomorhina lunata, assembly GCA_933228675.1. Taxonomy (NCBI): domain Eukaryota; kingdom Metazoa; phylum Arthropoda; class Insecta; order Diptera; family Rhiniidae; genus Stomorhina; species Stomorhina lunata. The sequence continues at coordinate 30,946,987 of OW121740.1, read as the reverse complement.
CAGTGCGAACGCAGTGATAAATAGAAGAAAAATTCTAATCGTTGTTCGTAAATCAACACGTACGGTGAAAAAACTCTACCCGAAAGCTCGCTCTCTCGTTTATAATTTTATTAAAATTCCTAAAAAAATACTTATATTTTTTAAATTGATTTAAAAACTTAAAGACTAAAAATAAATAGTCAAAGGATATTTAAAATTTAAATTAAAACTTAAACTAAAAATTGTAATTAAAACTTAAATTTAAAGTTAAGTGAAAACATCTTTAAAAATTAAAAGTTACCTTAAATTGAATTAAAACTTAAAATCTAAAAGATATAAATTAAAACTTAAATCCTATAAAAACTAAATGATAAATTAATTATCCAAAATTTGTTTATTCAAGTTATATCTATGTAAAATAGTAAAATTTGCTAATTAAAACTTAACCTAATTAAAATCTAAAATTTATAATATACCCTAAATATCTATTGCACCAAATTGTTTAACCTAACCTAAAACTAATCTATATAAAGTTCCCTATATACTTCCCAAATTCCCTATATACTAAACTAAAAGGGTCAATAAACATATAAAATAATTATAACGTTTTTAAAGAAATATATTGACTTTTATTTACTAATATCCAACCATAGTGCTATTTCCCTCTAACCCGTTTTTACATGGTCCTTCGAACCGGATTGGTAAATCCGAAGAATTAAAACCCGAAAAGTGAAAGTTTTCCACAATTTATAATTAAATAAATACTTAAAATTTTGTATTAAAACTATATATATATATATAAAATTAAAAATCTGAATTAAAGTTAAGTGTTATTAATTTTAAATCCCTAAAACAATTTTCTTTAAAATTAAAAACCAATAAAACTTATAACCTAAAATTATATTATTTAAAACCCAACTTAAATTCTAATAATTTGCTAACTAAAACTTAAAACTAACAGTTTAAAACCTAAATCTAAAAGTTTAAAAACTAAATCTATTGCCTAAAAGTTTAAAACTTAAATCTATTGTCTAAATATAAACTGTTAAAAGAAATAAAATACTTACCTTAAAATTGCCTTAATAGTGTAAATAAATTTATCCTAATTAATAAATTAATTGTTCTAAACTAAACCTAATTTTAAAACCCTAAATCTAATTTCGAAAATCCTAATTATTGCACAAAATATTGCCCTAAAATTGGTTAATTTAACCCTAACCTAAAATCATTTATATATATAAAACTATATAATTATATATGGAAATTAAAAGTTCAATAAACACATAAATATCTTTATAACGTTTTGAGAAAAAGTATATGTTTTTTTATTTATTTCGGACCCTATTGCCATCACCCTCTAACCCGTTTTTACACTTTCTTTTAATATTCATACACCGAAACCATTTATATGCTAATAAATAACAAAGTACAATCATGATCATAAAATTGTTGTTTTTATATTACAAAAAAAAAAAAATAATATAGGGTTTTCTGTCTATATGTCTATCCGTAAGTTGAAGGAAGAGCTGGGGCAATACAAATTATCAAAAATGAGGGTAATGTTGCATATGCTTGGTAATGTGATATATTGACATTTCTTTCAAAGTGGCAAAATAAGAATAACCAAAGAGAGACGAGCAATAATTGTATGTATTTTTATATCTTATCTTATATTCTTAAACGAGCAATAATTGTATATATATATATATATATATATATATATATATATATATATATATATATATATATATAGAATGGCTATCTCGAAAACGGCTCTAACGATTTTGATAAAATTTGGACAGTGGGTATCTTTTTTGATGTATAGGTCGAAGCAGAAGGGACTTTTGGAACTTTTACCTCTAAGAGGGTAAAAACGGATAAAAAGGGGAAAAAATCGAAAACGCTATGTCTCCTAAAGTAATAGGTATAGAAACAAAATTAAAATTACGTTTTAAACAGCTTTGAAAATAAGAGGACAGGTGTTTGGTACTTTTTTGAAACTATGTCCGATAGGGGGTAAAAAAGGGTGAAAATAGTTTTTTTGGCACCTTTTTAACCCACTCTTATATTTTAAACTAAAGAATATAGAAAGAAACTTGGTACTGCAATCAATAGATGTAAAAAAAAACATGAAACACGTATTTGGTACTTTTTTGATTTTGGAGCCAAAATGGGTAAAAAAGGGATAAAATGATAACTTAACAAAAAAATTAGTATTATTTTAAACAAATGAATGTTTGTCTGTATGTATGTTCTTTATAGAATAGTAAACTGTGAATTTGATTGTGTTATGCTCTTTAGCGAAGATATTGCGGATAAGCCGGCGAAGGTTTTAAAGTTGATAAGACTAATTTCCGACAGATGGCGCCACTGAAAATTACTACAAATTAATTAAATCGTAAACTGTACATTTGATCATGCTATGATCTTTAGCAAAGTTGTAGCGCATGAGCCGACGAAGGCTTTTTAGTTGGTATGAATAATTTCCGACAGGTGGCGCTACAGAAACTTACTCAAAGTCAATTTAATCGTAATCTGTACATTTAATCATGCTACAATCTTTAGCAAAGTTGTTGCACATGAGCCGACGAAGGTTTCTTAGTTGGTATGAAGAAATTTCGACAGGTGGCGCTACTGAAATTTACTCAAAGTCAATTTAATCGTATGCTGTACATTTAATCATGCTATAATCTTCAGCAAAGTTGTTACGGATAAGCCGAAGAAGGTTTATGAATTGGAATAAGCAAAGTCCGACAGGTGGCGCCACAGAAAACTACTCAAAATGAATTAAATCGTAAACTGTGCATTTGATCAGACTATAATCTTTAGCATAGTTGTTGCGCATGAGTCGACAGAGGTTTCTGTTGATATGAATAATTTCCAAAATTATTCAAAATGAGTTAAACTGTAAACTATGTGTTGGTCGGACAAAATAAATCAAATAATTCAAAATTAACTGAATATTTCTACAATGTCTTTCCTCTAAATTTATTTTAGCACTTTATAATATAAAATATATAAAAACTTTAAAATTTTCCTCAAAATGCTTATCATAAAGCTCCGAGCAAGGCTCGGTCTACGAGGTACTATATATATATATATATATATATATATATATATATATATATATAGAATGACTATCTCGAAAACGGCTCTAACGATTTTGATAAAATTTGGACAGTGGGTATCTTTTTTGATGTATAGATCGAAGAAGAAGGGACTTTTGGAACGTTTGCCTCTAAGAGGGTAAAAGCGGGTAAAAAGGGGAAAAAATCGAAAACGCTATATCTCCTTAAGTAATAGGTATAGAAACAAAATTTAAATTACGTTTTAAACAGCTATGAAAATAAACGGACAGGAATTTGGTACTTTTTTGAAACTATGTCCGATAAGGGGTAAAAAAGGGTGAAAATAGTTTTTTTGGTACCTTTTTAACCCACTCTTATATTTTAAACTAAGGAATATAGAAAGAAACTTTGTACTGCAATCAATAGATGTGAAAGAAATATTGAACACGTATTTGGTACTTTTTTGATTTTGTGGCCAAAATGTGTAAAAAAGGGATAAACTGATAACTTAACATCTACAAAAGTAATATGAATAGGAAAATTATGTTAACTGCTTTCTAATAAAATGTACCACATTCAATTGATACCAAAGAAGTACCAATTATGCATATGGAACTTTTTGAAATTAGGGGTTAAAAAGGGGGAAAAAATTAGTAATGTTATAACAAATGAATGTTTGTCTGTATGTATGTTCTTTATAGAATAGTAAACTGTGAATTTGATCATGTCATGCTCTTTAGCAAAGATGTTGCGGATAAGCCGGCGGAGGTTTTTAAGTTGGTAAACCGAATTTCCGACAGGTGGCACCACTGAAAATTACTAAAAATTAATTAAATCGTAAACTGTACATTTGATCATACTATGATCTTTTGCAAAGTTGTAGCGCATGAGCCGGCGAATGCTTTTTAATTGGTGTGAATAATTTCCTACAGGTGGCGCTACTGAAAATTACTCAAAGTCAATTTAATCTTAAGCTGTACATATAATCATGCTATAATCTTTAGCAATGTTGTTGCACATAAGCCGACGAAGGTTTCTTAGTTGGTATGAAGAAATTTCGACAGGTGGCGCCACTGAAATTTACTTAAAGTCAATTTAATCGTAAACTGTACATTTAATCATGCTATAATTTTTAGCAAAGTTATTGCGGATAATCCGACGAAGGTTTATTAATTGGAATGACCAAAGTCCGACAGGTGGCGCCACTGAAAATTACTCAAAATGAATTAAATCGTAAACTGTGCATTTGATCAGACTATAAGTGAATTAAATCATAAACTGTGCATTTGATCATGTTATGATCATAAGCAAAGTTGTTACGCATAAGCAGATGAAGGTTTCTTAGTGGTATGAGCGACTTCAGGCGGCGCCACTGAAAACTACTCAAAATGACTTAAATCGTAAACTGTGCATTTGATCAGACTATAATCTTTAGCAAAGTTGTTGCGGAGGAGGTTTCTGTTGGTGTGACCAATTTTCAAAATTATTTAAAATGGGTTAAACTGTAACTGTATAAAATAAAATATATAAAAACTTTAAAATTTGCACAAAATGCTTATCATAAAGCCCCGAGCAAGGCTCGGTCAACCAGGTACTAAATATCTTTAAGTGCTTCTATTTTGCATTCAAATCTTTTGAGAAAATAATTATTTTTTTAATTAATTTACACAATTTTTCATCTGCACGTATCTGAAACATAGATAAAATCGGAATATCAGTGGTTTATCACAGCAAGTACCGTAATTACTTAAATGAGCGCTGGAGATGTGTTTGTGTATAAATTTTGTATACTGACCGCAAAAAAAATTTAACAAGGAGTCGAAAACCCTAATTTATAAATCAATTATAAAGTTATTAAAGGCTTATTGTAAGAATTCTACTTATATGGAAAATTTAAGTTATGAGCTTGACATTGCTTTATTTTTCATTTATAAATAAGGGGGTATACCTAACACAATTAGGATAGTGGTGTGCCACCATATGTGCACATTTCTTTTAAATATGTATGTCTGAAATTGTAGATCAGTATTTTTTTCAAATGAAACCATGAAAGCACAAAACATGTATCATGTGGAGTGTTAGTTTATTTTTCAATCGCCAGTACTTCTCTTAATTTCCAATAATTGAAATTGGTATTGAAATTGAACGACAGGTTCACTTTCATCAATACCTTCAATATAACTGCAATATGGATATAAAATTCGGTATAAAGAAGTTTTAAATGTAGATAAATCCGTGATTTAAACTGAATAATAATAATAATAATAATAATAATAATAATAATAATAATAATAATAATAATAATAATAATAATAATAACTTTGATTTAAACCATAACTCCCATATAAACCCCATTAGCGTAAATTTCTTGAATACGAAAAGTTTTTTTTATATCACAGTCTTCTTTGAGCTTTATACACTTAGTCCAATTTCCAAAAATTTCTTTATCTCTTCCAAAAATATGATTCGTAGAGATTTTTATGAGATAATTTCGTCGTTGGAGTCAAATATATTTTTGCTGAGCTAATTCTTCAAATTTAGGAACAAGAAATGGTCACGCGAGGCTAAATCTGGAGAATATGATAGTTAAGGGGAATTAGTAATCTGATTTCGTGGAAAATGGTCATGTGTTCATCTTACCATTTCTAGGTAAAAATAAGCTTTTTTCTTATATTAAAACCTTCTTTATTCTTTAGCGATTCACCCCGACAAACTTTGGTGTGTTGTGGAGCATTCGCTAAGTATTTAACCAAAATTAGTATTTTCCATACCCAAGAGATAATTAAAAATTAAAGTCAATGAGCTGGGATTCTTATGGTATTCACAGTTTTTCCCACTTTTGGTCACCACATGAATTGAATGTAAATTTTTTTAGTTGTTTCTGGTGTAGACACCTGAAACGAGCATCAGAACATTCGGCATCTCTCGTACTTACTTATTTAAATGGTCTATATTTATGGCCGATTAAGGTCAAAGATTTTTTCCCTAATGAGACCAAATGTAGACGATAGAAGGCAAATAGTAGACCAAAACCCTAAATGGGTTTTGAAAAGTTACCTCGAGTTTTGAAGTTACAGCTATTTAAAGTTTGGTTATTTGGGTATAAAATTTCCCATATAAGTTTAATTTAGAATAAATCAGTGAATAAATTTAACTGTTGAAACTGCATATTTTAGTCTTAATACAATTTTATATATTTCTTTCTATAATTTTTATGAATTTGTGTTATACTCATTTTTCTATATTTATACTAAAATTAGGTGAAATTTACAACATCGAGTATTTAACTTTTTGCTGAATCTAGTAACATTTCCTATTTGAATTTTGTTAGTGTGTGTTGAGTATTTTCTTACTATTTAAAAGTAATGTACTCCAAATTTGGTAACCAGAATCGATTCAGAAGACAAAAACCGAACAACTATATAAGTTTTAATGTATTTTTTCTCTTAGGAAACATTTTTTCATTTTAAGAATAAAGTATAATCCCCCTAATATATAAACGAATAATAAAATTATCAAAGCTTTATCGTAGGATATTTCTATGGAAAATTTGTTATATCACTAGCAGGTTACACTTAAGACAGAATTTTCCAATTTTATGTAATTTTCTTAACAAAAAAAACACTCAACACATAAAAAAAATATTAACGTTTAGTCAATTTGTATAAATGAAAACTGGAAATTATATATATTATACTTATATTACATATACTTATATATACTATACTTACCTAATTCAATGAAATATTTCTTAATAAAGAAATTTTTGAAAATATTAAAAAAGTCCTATTTTTTACCCAATGTTTGAAATTTATTTCAATGTTCAGCTTTGATTTCGACAAATCGATTAAATAAAATTTCGGGTCTATTTGATTAAGAAACTTATTTACAAAATATTTTCCCTCTAAGGCCAATTTGACTTTTTGTTGGACGATAGAGTAAAGATTTCACCAATTAATTGGAAATTCTCCCAAATTTTGCGAAAAAATGAGATAAAACTTAAAATTAAAAAATTAATTAATGTGATTAAAATACTCAATTATAACATGTTTACAGATTTACACCACATAGAAAATATATTGAAAATATTTCTTAAAATAACACAACTTCAACGAACTATAACTTAAAAGTTCGAGCTAACTTTTCAAAATCCTTTAGGAGTTTTGCTCTACTAATAGCCTAGTTTCACTTACAATTGGCTTCATTCGGGAAAAAATTCCTTTACGCACAGTGTAAGTAAATGCCCTTCGACCTTATGGGCATATTCTCCAATTTCGTATGCTGAGCTTTAAAAGATTTTCCTCTACTTGGTCTTTCCGTCGAAGTTTTGGACGTACTTTTCTTCGAGTTTCCTCAGGATAATTTTCGAAAACTTTTCTTACTTGCATTCACATCAAAAATCTAAATCCGCTTCTTCCAATTTAATGTTTTTCATCTTCTTCTTAAACCCAAAGATAGTCTACTGTAAACGGCTGCCAAAAGCAAACTAAATGTTGCAGCTTTTTCCAATTCAGGCAGGAGTCAATTGATAGTTGTACATGACAAGGGAAGTATTATCATTTCAATAGTGTTCGAGATAAATTCAAACGACCACGGACCTATTGACTTACTATCGTATTTAGAAATGTTTACAAAGAAAAATCTTTTTATAAGGGTAGCAAATAAATAAGCAAATACGGAAAATTCTGATATAAGAGTTTAATTTTGACGTCTTTTTTTACCTTGATTTTTGAACAGATTTTATTCTTTCAAAAAGGTAATTTAATACTAAACAAGCAAGGGTATTATATTCAAAATGTTGACCAAATGTGGTATTGTTGGTAATATATTTGGACTGTATTCCATTGCAGTAGTATAGTTACTATAGTTCAACATTTAAAAGTATCTAAGTGGTTTCCCAAGTATTTACCTTGGACAAAATGCTGTTCCATAACCGAATATAGTTTTACATTAATAAGTTGCTTCGTTGTGCCATAAACATGTTGATAGCAACACGGCAGGTTCATATTTTTGATAGGAGTTCCTAATGCATCTACCGTGTATAAAGTCTGGAACTAACATTGATTGATAGCTATCTGATTTCGTAGATGCAATCTTAATATACTGAATGTACCTCCAAATCATTTTGATTGTAGCAATAAAAAGGGGATGTTATAATGGGTGTTTTTTTAGAGGTATAGAACTTCGAATTGAAATAAAACACAAGAAAATCGTTTTAATGTCCATCAATTTGGCTTTATTGGAAGCATAATTTTATGCCATTACTGTTTAAATATGATTTCGGGCATATGGCCGCCGCGGCTGGCTCGAATAAAGCCAATTCTACAGGTCCAATTTTCAACAACTTTTTCGAGCATATGGGGCCGTATGTTGGCAATAACGCCACGAATGTTGGCTTCCAAGTCCCCTAATGTTTCTGGTATGTTGGCGTAGACGAGCGACTTCACACATCCCCAAAGAAAATAATCCAGTGGTGTCAAATCGCACGATTTTGGTGGCCAATTGACAGGTCCATTCCGCGAAATTATGCGCTCATCGAATGTTTCCTTCAATAAATCAATTGTGACGTGCGCTGTGTGGCATGTAGCACCGTCTTGTTGGAACCACAACTCATCCACATTCATGCCATCCAATTGGGGAACAAAATAGTCGGTTATCATGGCTCTATACCGGTCTCCATTTATGGTAACTGACTCTCCAGCATTATTTCGGAAGAAGTATGGCCCAATGACTCCACCAGCCCATAGAGCACACCAAACAGTCAGTTTTTGTGGATGTAATGGCGTCTCAAGGGTCTCATGTGGATTCTCTTCACTCCAAATGCGGCAATTTTGCTTGTTGACGTAGCCATTCAACCAAAAATGAGCCTCATCACTGAACAAAATTTTGCAATGAAAATCAGCATCGAGATCAATCTCATTTTCGGCCCATACACCAAAATCACGACGCATTGCACGGTCTCGCGGCTTTAATTCTTGCACAAGCTGGATCTTGTAAGGTCGCAAGCCAATTTCTTTGCGCAAAATCTTCCATAAAGTTGATGAGCAAAGCTCCAATTGCTGTGCACGGTGGCGAATCGATTCATTCGGGTCCTCTTCAATACTTTGCTCTACAGCGGCAATTGTTTCTTCGGTGCGCACTGTTCGACGTCGCTGCGGATGCGTATTATCACATAGAGTAAACGTAGTGAGAAAACGATCCATGGTTAACCGAATTAATTGCTCTGATGGACGATTATGTCGACCATAAAATGGACGGAGCTTGCGGTAAACTTCGCGAACTGAACCGTTATTTTCGAAATAAATTTGCACGATTTGCAAGCGTTGTTCTTTTGTCAACCTGTTCATGATGAAATGGCAAACCAAACTAAATATTAATCACTTGACAGCTGACAAAATGGCCGCCAGTTAAAAAAGTGATGCCAACTTAAAGTTCTATACCTCAATAAAAAACACCCGATATATATAAGAACTATAGCTAAATGTTGGCCGATTGTTACAAAATTTAATATACGGGCTATTATTAATATAAAGTTCATTTGTGCAAAATTTTGTGACCATAGCTGACATAGTTTATAATTTAATAGCTTTTAACTGGCGTTTGTGACATTTTAGTGGTTACCGGGAGCGGTTTTTATATGAAAGTTATGGTCAAAAATGGAGAGATTCCTATAAAATTTGACATACTGACTGAAAGTTGCATAAAACTTCTCTGTTCTAAATTTAGTAGTTATAGATTTTACAATTTTATTCAATTTATTAGCATAAATGTGATTCCCGGGGCAGGGTTATATGGGAGCTCCAACTAAATGTAAACCGATTTTACCCATTTTCCGCACACAATTTTTATAATATATCGAAAATACGTTTGCTAAATTTTGTCTCTCTAGCTCTTGTAGATAAGGAGCTATCGCGCTTTTCTCTGAAGGAAAGACGGACATAAACCGTATTTTCTTTATGTATTTTTGTGTTGCCGTAAGTTTTTTATATGGGAGCTATGGTCAAATAGTAATCGATTGTAACAAAATTTCGCATACTGGTTGGCATTGACATAAGACCTCCTCGTGCTTAATGTATTGGTTATATCTTTTACAGTTTTAGATTTATTGGCATTTAAATGTATTTTAGGTGAAATTTTGGCTGTTTTTTTGTAAGTTTTTTGTATGAAAGATATGACTAAATGTCAACCGATTTTGGTGAAATTTTATACGCTGCCTAGGGCTTATGCAAAACTTCTTTATACCAAATTTTATCATTATACCTGTTATAGTTTGTTATTTATTAGCAAATAAGCGATTAGCGTAGGCGAGGTTATACGGGAGCTATGGTCAAATGTTAACCGATTTTACCCAGTTTCAACACCAATGTTTTCTCAGGGATGAAGAATATTTTTACTCAGTTTCAGTGAGATAGCTCCTTTCGTTTAGGCGTTATCGTGATTTCAACAGATAGACAGACAGATGGACATCGCTCAATCGTCTTAGAATTTCATAAGGAATCAGAATATACATCGTTTTTGATTTTTGAGCCAATATTAATTAAATTACAAACGGAATGACAATCTCAATATACCCCCCATTCTTTTTGATGGTGGGTATAAAAACGCATTAAATGAGACAAAAATCACCAAAACGCTCATAAATCTGAAGATGATGAGAATTTTAAGATTAGTCTTTGCATACGTAATTTTTGTAATAACTGTAATCAATTTGCAAAAATTTCAAGATAATTGGTAAACATTTGACCCTAGCTCTCATATAGGTTTAGAAAAAATGTTTGTATGATACCAAAATTTAGCAAATATTTGTCTTTATACAGAAAAAAGAACACTTTTCATATTTGTAGTAAAGGGTATCGTATGGTCGGGCTTGACCGACTATAGCACTTTCTTACTTGTTTTCATATGATTACAAATTTTCATATGATACATTAAAGTATATAATATAGTTACATTACGTTATTTGTCAAAATTAAGCAAAAACTTCTGACATATTTAAAAAAAAAAACAAAAGCAACAAAAATATTTAAAGACTTCTTTAATAGCTACGATCCCAGTTATAGATATATTTGAAAACAAAATTTTCTTGTAAAAATTTTAACATCTCAAGATAATGCTTCAATGAGTTCTAAATATAGTTAATTCTTTTATATTGATTATTAATTTCATATAAATAATTATATACTTTGGGAATAAATAATATTTCGATGTCTTTGAAGTGATTATATTTTAGAGAAGAAAGTAAATATCTTTAATAACTTAAATGTATAGATTATACAATTGCTACTAATATATTCTATTTAATAATATTTGTTTATTAATATTCATATGAAAATCAGCTTAAAAGACCTTAAATATGAAAATAATCTTATAGCTGTCTTATATATACTTATATATACTTATTTATGTTCATTTTATTTCTATGAATATATGTATTTATATATGTACTTATAGATGTATTTATGAGTATGTACAATGTACATATAAATTTAATTATGTTTCTAAAACATTAGTCTGAAATGCTTAACAGTTCCAAAATTTAAGAAGCGTCTCCAAGAAAAATTATATATTTTGGCAAATCCTGCCAAAATATGATCCATTTGTACGGATTTTGTTGTACTTAAATGTATCCCATGGTCGTTCTACACTAGATGTCTTTACACAAATTTCTGAGATTCCCTTGCTCGGAGCTTTATGATAAGCATTTCGAGGCAGATTTTAATGTTTTATATATTTTATTTTATAAAGTAGTAATTAATTAAAAAATAACATTTGAAAAAAGATGGTACACATATATCCAATTAATTTTGAATCATTTTATTCATAGTTTAATATTAATAATTTTGGTAATTGGTCATACCGACTTAGAAACCTCAGTCGACTCTTGATCAAAAACTTTGCCAAAGATAATAGCCTGATCAAATGCATAGTTTACGATTTAATTCATTTTGAGTAATTTTCAAAGGAGCCACCTGTCGGAAATTAGTGATACTAAATAAAAAACCCTAATCGGCTCATGTGCAACAACTATGATAAAGATCATAGCATGATCAAATGCACAGTTTACGATTTAATTCATTATTAGTAATTTTCAGTGGCGCCATCTTTCGGAAATTGTTCATACCAATTAAAAACCTTCGTCGGCTCATGTGCAACAACTTTGATAAAGATCTTAGCCTAATCAAATGCACAGTTTACGATTTAATTAATTTTGAGTAATTTTCAGTGGCGCCACCTGTCGGAAATTAGTGATACTAACTTAAAAGCCTTCGTCGTCTCAATGGCAACAACTTTAGCTAAAGATTACTACATGTGCATAACATGGTTAAATGCATAGTTTACTATTTTATACAGACAGAAAAACATTCATTTGTTTCAAAGTTATAACATTGCAAATTTTTCTCCCCTTTTATCCCCTAATTTCTAAAAAGTTACATATGCATATTTGGTACTTTGTACCAATTGAATTCAGTACTTTTTGATAAAACGCAGTTAACATATTGTTCCTATTCATATTACTTCATGAGGTGTTAAGTTATCATTTTATCCCTTTTTTACCCGTTTTGGCACCCGAAATCAAAAAAGTGCCAAATACGTGTTCAATATTTTTCTCACATTTATTGATTGCATTACAATATTATTTTTCAATAGTGTTTGGTTCAAAAGATAAGAGTGGCTCAAAAATGGTACCAAAAAACTATTTTCACCCTTTTTTATCCCTTATCGGGGATAGTTTGAAAAAAGTACCAAACACCCGTCTACTTATTTTAACAGCTATTCAAACCACAATTTAACTTTTGTTTCTATACCTATTTTGCTCCAAAGTTCCTTTTGTCATTTCCAATGAAGACAAGCAAGAAAGTGCTATAGTCGGTCAAGCCCGACAATACGATACCCTTCACCACTAAAGTCAAAGTTGTACTTTTTCATCTATAAAACAAATATTTTCTAAATTTTGTCAAAATACGAACATTTTCTTAAGGCTTATAAATTAAAGCTGTTTTCGTCATTTAGACTTATATGGGGGCTAGGGTCAAATGTGAACCGATCATCTTGAAATTTAGCAAATTGACTACAGTTTACAAAAATTGTGTGTGCAAAAAATAGAGTGAAAATTGTCATAATTTTCGGATTTATGAGCGTTTTAGTGATTTTTGTCTCATTTAGTGCGTTTTTAAGGAAGAGTTTATACGGGAGCTATGGTCAAATAAGGACCGATTTTAACGAAATTTGGCACGATGATTTAAGATAACATATGCAGTATCTGTTTTAAATTTCATGAAATATTGCTATTTGTGGCCAACATGTTAAATCCGGGAAATGTGACCTATGGGAGGTACCATAAATAATGGACCGAATTTGACGCATTTCAATAGCTATGGTCCTATTATCAAAAAAAATGATTTGTGCCAAATTTCATAATTATCTCTAGAACTGCGATCTGTGGTTTGATTACAAGGTTTACATGGGGGTCCAGCCAGCCAGACGGACGGACGGTCATGTCCGGACATCGCTAAATCGACTCAGAAAGTAATTCTAAGCCTATTGGTATACTAAAAGGTGGGTCTAAGACAAATATTTCTGTGTGTTACAAACATCAGCACATACTTATAATACCCTTTCCACATATGGTGGTGAAGGGTATAATGACTCTATCTTATTCCTTATATGAAGGTCCTTACCTTTGGAACTAATAGGTTTACATTTTGACATAAGAAGTTACCAACAGTACTATTCACTGATTTTACAAGTTTGCCTCTGTATTTACAACTATTGGGTACTTACCTTTAAACTGTTCATATAATATATGCCAGCATCCATATAATATGAAAGGAAAATTAAATATATAAAGTACTTTTTTGATCATTGAAAGTCAATTGAGTATGAAAGCATTTAATAATTAATCAATCGTTTTTATTGGTAATGTATGTATGTTTCTATGTATATGTACTAGGGTTTTTACTCGAGTTATGTTTGCTCGATTAATCGGAAAAATAAAATCGATTAATCGCTCGAGTAAAATGAAATGACTAATTTCAAATAAAGATTTATTTGAGTAATTTTCCACGAGTAATTGAGTTACTCGAGTAAAATTATTTCAATAATTTTTAAGTATTTTTAAGTTTGTTGTTAAGTTTGTGAAAAAAAAAAACGATGGCCAAATGGAGAGCTAAGATTGTAAATTGTAAATTGTCCCCTGCCACGCAAATAATGGCCAACTCGAAAGTATTTGATGCTACTAATGATATATTCCATTTTATGCAATAATAAAGGGTTCAAATGAAGGCCACTTAAATCAATTATCTATCGTTCTATGGTCCATCTTAAGCAATATTTGATGGTTCTACTATAGTTAATTTAAAGCAATAATCGAGGATTTTGATATAGTAAATTTTCCATTTATGAAATAATCGTGGATTTTAACATTGTCAATTCTAAGCAATAAACTTGTATATACTCGTAGTTTATTGTGTATATTATAGTTAATGTAATTTCAGATATAAATAGCCTAGTCTACCATAGACCTGTCTTGGTATCCAATGTATTCGTAATTTATACTATTGTTTATTTAAAGGTCCTAATGTTATCGTAGCTCCTGTTATAGATTAGTTGAATGTACCATTGCAATCGAAAAAACCTACTATAGTCCACTTGAAGTCTCCAATGTATTCGTAGATATTACTTTAGTTTAGTTGAAGATCTCTGTGTAATCGTAGGTCCTACTATAGTAACAGTACTATAGTTCAGTTAAAGGACGCAATATAATCGTAGATCCTACTTTAGTCCAGTTAAAGATTCCATTGTAAACATAAAGGCAGTCGTAGAGCCTTCTATTCTTTTAAATCAAACGCAGGATTTTTTTTTGTTTTTTATTGCGAATTGTTAAATTTTTTGTTAATAAAACACTATAATTTTATTACAGAAAAATCTTACTCGAGTAATTTTAAGATGAATTTTTTACTCGATTAATTCGAGTAATTTTTAACGATTAATCGATTTTCCGAGTAATTAAAAAACCCCATTTTCAAGTTATTTGATTACTCAAACAATTAAAAGTCGAGTAAAATGAACAACCTAATATGTACCTATAATATTATGTATAAACATTCGTTAAACCTTCATTTAATTATTCAAGAACAAACACCTATTGTTAACAAAGCATGAAATTCAGTTACATATTGTTATTCGTAATAAAATGCGGGTACACCTAGGCTTTGATGAACGGCGAAACGTGGGTAGGATAGTAAAAGTAGGTCAAGTAAGGAAAAAAAATTTACTTTATAGTTACATTACGTTTGAAAATTAAATAAAATAGAGTAAAATTTCAAATTTTTAAAGAATGAAATTTATAAAATTCTATTTTTAAGCAAATACGTTTAATAGTCTTTAGATGTAATTTATCTTAGATATCTTATTATATTGAATTCAGGTCTGAAAATTTTCTACATGCCAGATAGTCAATTTTTATATCTCTTTAGTATGACAAAATTTAAATTCAAGATAATACCTTAAACAAAGAACAATAGTACCAAATTCCCTAACATTTACTACAATTATTCTAGATCATCATTTCCCAGAACCGCACCAAGACATCGTGATGTAACTTAATACAAAAATAATAATATAAACACATACTCATTTCAAAACGGAAAATAAACATATACAACCTTGAAAAAAAAGGGAAAAAAATACCAAATGCTTAACTCAATTTTGAAGTAGGCTGTAAAAAATCAATAAACAATTCTTTTCTTGGATAATATTTCCATGAATTTGTTTCCGCTCGAATGATATGTAGGTGAAGTGAATGTAATGTAATATAATCCAATATATATTATGAGGATAAAAAAAAGTTATAATCAAATATTCACAAATATTTATAAAATTTTTATATTTATTAAACTTATATACCTTTACATTTATCTCTAAACTTATTCACCTACATACATACAAATACAACAAGAGATAAGCTGACACAAAATGCTTTTAGATTTTGTTCAAAAAAAGTTTTAAGCCACATAAAATTAAGAAATATTATATTTGCATTAAATTTAAATACTTATCCAATAAATTAATAAGTACCCAGTAAAACTTTTCATTACCAAATAATGAGTTAAACAGTTAAACTATTGATCACGAACTACTTACTCATTCGCTGTTTAAGTCATTACATTAACATGGGGATGTCATTGGAGGCAAGTACTTACCAATTGCAGAAAAGTAATGACTTGGGTAAGCAATTTGAAAGCAACAACAACAACTTTTTTGTTGTTGTTTTATTAAAAACATATATTTTTAAACGAAATACAAAATTTTTTTATGATCCCATGGGGGCTCGAACCCAGACCCTCCGACTGCTAGGCAGAGACTCTTCCACTGAGCTACTTCATATGTTGAAAACTTAGCAGCTTATAATTAATATAAACAATTTTTATTTTTAGATCCAAAATCATATGAAAATAACTTTGTTTTTCCCTGCTTTTATTTGCTTTGTTGTAATTTTTGGAAAAATATTTTTATACGATTTTTTGTAATTATTTTAAAACTTTTTTAAAATTATTTTAAAATTTAAACAATTTTAATTTTCTTTTTTAATAAGTTTTTACATAAGATTGACTCTTACTTACTTAAATGTTACAATTCCATGGATTTCGATCTTGTGCGAATATTCTCCAATTTTATAGGCCAAGCTTTGAAAAATGTTCCTCTACTTGGTCTTTCTATCGAAGTTTCGGACATCCTTCTCTAACATTAGGTAGTGGGACATTTCAATTCTAATTTTATCCTCGTCATTGTATTTTTTTTCAAGAGAGGGTTATTAGTCCGTAATCCTAACCCATTTTTATCGATCTTATGGGACAACTCTCGGAACATGTTAACTCACAATATTAATGGGTGTTAAACTAGCTTCCCGTTTGATACCATGAGGAGGTGTGTGTCCACAGTTGAGATGAAGGATGACCCAGACAAGTTGGGCTTAACAAGTTAAGACCAATTAGAATCGTGTTTGGTATTCAACATCCCCTACATAATCAAAATTGACTCATGATGGTATTTTTTCATTAACGTGAGTTAGTTTTACAAATTTTTTTTTACAGAAGATAATATTTAAGTTCTTAAAATTCAAAAATCATTAAAAAGGACTATTTAAATAAAAAAAAAAAAAAACTAAAAAAAATTGTTGCCCTTGGTGGGATTTGAAACGGGGCCATTCAGTTTAAATTACCATCTTAATTACAAATAAGTACTTCTGTAATAACTTATTATTTATTCGGATGGTATGTTGTAGTCGTAACCGGTTATCAGAGTACTTGCCATTACCAAAGTTTTGCTGGGTAATTTTCACTTTTCTGTTCTATACATATGGGCAAATCCTGCGTGACGGACGATAAATTTGTACGGATTTTGTTGTACTTAAATGAATCCCATTATCGTTTTACACGAGATATCTTTGCACAGATTTCGGAGAATATTAGGTTATCGATTGTGCTCTCGAATGACATTTATTAATTTACATACTTGCTATGGAGGAAAAAGATATTCGCTTTTAAAGTGATGTGACGGACGCTACAAAAAATGGAAGTGACTTTTTTTTCAACATGTTTTTCTGTAATTTTCATCAAATCGGTCATAGTAATAAAAAAATTGTAAATACATTAAAGATAATGGAATCCTCTGATAACAAAACAGCTCTTATAAAATATTTTAAAGTTTCCAGTTTCACTAAAAATCCATAAATGAACTGTTGCGGACGCTATGTGACGGATGATACAGTTTTTAACTGCATGTTTTTTATTAGGATAAATGCATATTTTATATTTTTTTAAGCGTTCATAAATCAGTAAAAATAATGGTGTTACTTGTTAACAAATTTCATCTCCTTCATCTTCATGTCCGCGGTTAAAAATACGATTTTTGGACACAATTTAATATTTCGCCAAACGGCTACATAAATACATTTATTTAAAGTTTTACACTTTTTACACCTTTTTTTGTCCCAAGAATGCTGAGGCTAGATGTTAGAGTGTCCCAAAAATCAAAAATCAAATTTTAAAAGCATCAAATTTGCCCCCACTGTATATTTTTTAACATCAATATCTTAACTTGACGGACGCTACACCTTTGCCTATACATATTATTCCGAAAAATTCCATATTAACATTAACCAAGTTCAATTAAAGAAAAAAGAAAAATTGCACTAGTTTAAAGTAAATGTCTGCATGGAAACCATACACTCAGGAAATTATTACAGTAACTGATTGTATATTGTTTAGGAAATTTTCGGTTATGTTGTTTTCAAATGAATATTCATTTAAATTTACATGAAAATTGATTTTTAACATATTTATACATTTGTTTAAAAAACAACCTACAAAAAAATACTGAAAATCCGTAACATTTGAAAATATCAGTTGTTTAGTTTTTATATATTTTTTTTTCAATTATTGTATCAAATATAATTCCTTAAGTATCTTAGGTTTGCTTACTGAAGAAACTTTTTATAATACTGGCCGCCTATCACAGTCTATGGCCTAAGCAAACAACAAACTTTGTTTTGTCTGTTTGGTTTTTTGATGCCTTAAAGGATATAACCGTTTTATGGTTTCGTCTTTTATATTACGTTAATTACAAAAACAAATTTGTCCATTTTATGGAAATTTTACGTAGTTTTTTACCATTCAATTTTTTAAAAATAAATGAAAATTTCCGTTTTTATACCCTTCACCAATAGGTGAAAGGGTATTATAAGTTTGTGATTCCGTTTGTAATTTTTTTATTAGTGATCGTAGACCCCATAAAAATTATACCGATCGACTCAGAATCGGGAGGAGAATCGATTAAGCGATGTCCGTCTGTCTGTCTGTCTGTCTGTCTGTCTGTCCGTCCGTCTGTCTGTTGAAATCAAGTTTCTGAAGCCCCTGGACGATGGACCTACATAAATTATATATCAGATTTTAGGAAATTCTCCCGCAATGAACGCTATTAAATTTCATTAAAATCGGTTTATAAACACCGAAAATATCCAAAAAATACCAAAAATTAGACGAAAATTTGAAAATTTTTGATTGAAACACACTTTTAAATAACAAGAGAAAAAAGATACTCCTGGTGTACATGTGATAATATGTTATATATCAGATTGTAGGAAATATTCCCAAAGCACTCTGTAAAATTTTATCAAAATCGGTCCATAAACAACTGAGATATCGCCAAAACACTGAATTTGATGTATCGCAAATTGCCCAAAGTACACATTAGAGAATGTTTGTTGAAAAAATTAAATGCAGAAATAGGAAAAACTATCCTCCTTTAGTACGGACCTACATAAATTTTATATCAGATTTTAGGAAATTCCCCCACCAAGCACGTTATTAAATTTTATCAAAAACGGTCCATAAACAATTGAGATATCGCAATAACACTACATTTGATGTACAGCAAATTGCCCAAAGTACGTGTCTATGAAATTTTGTTTACATTTTGTAAGTATTGTTTCAGCGATATCTCAGGTGTTTATGGACCGATTGTGATGAAATTTGACATCGTTTTTTATGGGAGGATTTTCTAAAATCTGATATATATACTCCACAAATCTGATTATGAATACCATTCAAGTTGTACCGATCAACTCAGAATCGGCACAAGAATCGATTTCGCGACCTCCGTCCGTCTGTCCGTCCGTCTGTTTGTTTGCCCGTCCGTCCGTCTGTTTGTTTATCCGTCCGTCTACATGTCCGTCGGTACCTGTCTGTCCTTTTTTCTGTTGTAGTCAAGTTTTTGGAGCTCCTGTTTTGTCGATATCTCAGATGTTTATTTTGATGAAGTTTAATAGCGTCCTTCGCAGGGGATTATCTAAATCCTGATGCATTCTGTAATTTGTGGTAGATATAATTTAGCGTTTAAGCGATGGTGTTTTGATCGACAATGTTGAAATTCAGGGTGAGACAATTCAGGAGCTCCACAAATCTGGTTTTAGCAGACAGACACACTGCATTTATCTTAATTTTGTGTCTGACTTTTGAACATTATGATAACATTTGAGAATGTATTATATATCAAATTATAGGTAATCTTCCTAGGAAGTACAAAATTGCAGCTAATTACATGATATCCGTTCAAAACCTACATATGTATGTAAGTATCTCACATATCAACAAAAAATTTTTAATTGCAATTGGGAGAAATCCGTTCACGTTTGACAATTGATCCCGTATAACTTCGCCTAAGGCAATCTCTTAGTAGCTAATAAATGACAAATTATAATAGATACGATGATGACATTTAGTAAAAAGACGTTGTACAATATTGATATTCAGGACAATAGCGCCTAAAAGTAACTTTCTAGAGGGACAACATTTGACAAAAGTATTTTTGATCTCTTGAAAAGTTCGATATTGAAAATGGGCGAGCTCTATTCACATTTAGTGAAATCTCCCATATAAACCCGACCGGGAATCGATTTAATGCTGATAAATTAAATCACATTAAAATTGCACAAAGAACTAGAGCAAAACTTTCCAAACATCCATCGGACAGATCGAAAGAACTATACATCCCAAATATTATTGATGAAGTGTTCATTTTAATTAATTAACTAACTTCAAATTAATAAGTAAACTTTTCCGACAAAGCTGATAACCATCCATTCAAAAGCTATATATTTCACGTATGTATCTAAAACTAAGAGTGTATACCCTATAATTTTAAGGCTTGTATACATTGACAATCATTGTTAAAGCTTTGACCTAAATCAGTCCGCTAACTTCAGAGTTTTACATAACTAATCGAGAACTTTTACTAGTTGGATAATTCGTACGAATTAAAGTGCACAACCCTCACTGGGCACAGCGTTTTTGGGTTGCATGTCAGAATACTTAAACTTCATCAAATCGATGTGCTATTGCAAATCTAAGGGCATCTACATTTTGAAGCATCTTTTCTGCATGGTTTATCTGGTCTATCGAACTTTATTAAATGTTCGTAAAATATGTGTCTATTTTATTTCGAAGCTTCTGGCTGGCTTAAATATGCATTCTCTACTTGTAGTCTAGTAATCATTATCTTTCACAAAGGGACCACTTTAGAACCCAAGTGAAGCTTCCCTAGACATCAGCCACCTGCCCAACAAAACCTTTGTGTGCATAACTATTCTAGATGATGACGCCACCGAAAAGGTTTTCGTTTTCCGACTCTTAATTTTAAAGACTCTTTGCATATAATACTAGTATAACCAAATATTGCTACGAATTACATTAAGTACTTTTGGAACACCATTGGTGAAGGGTATCCAAGATTCGGCAAAGCCGAATATACCACTCTTACTTGTTTATACTAAAAATGTAGTTTAAATTTTTGCCAGTAATTTTGAAAACAACTGAATATTCCGTTTTTAATACTGAAAATGTAGTTTAAATATTTGTCAGTTAAATTTAGATGAAATATTTATTGAATTTGAATGAAAAATCAGTTGACCGGTTTTTAAATGAATATTCATTCATTTCAAATTACATTTTAAGTTAATTTTACTTACATTATATTCTGAGTGTATAATAAGTTTTTTAACTTTACTTATATCAAAAATATTTATTTATTTAAACTTAGCTTATATTCAATATTTTTTAATCCTTTAACATAATTTTGTTAAAATGTTAGTATTTTGCATATTACACTAGCTGCTTGGACCCGGCGTGGCCCAGGTTGATAGTAAAAGATTTTTACCCATTCCTGTGCTACAATATTTACCTTATGTGGAAGGGGTTACACGCACTTAAGATTTCAAAATACCAAACCTAAATAACCCAAGGGTCACACCTTACCATACTGTCAAAATTTCAGAAAAATCGGTCCGGTGCCCATAAACATCGGTGTCCATAAACATCAAAGAACATACAGGCAGGCAAACAGATCGTCAAATAGTAAATAAATAACCGTCAAACAATCGCCAGTCAATGGTAAAACAATTATCCAACAATCAATAAAAATCAGTCTCAATCAATCATCAAACAGCCATCATCAGTCAATCATCAAACAGCCATCAAACAATCATCAAACAATCATCAAACAATCGTCAAAAAATCATCCAACTTCCAAACAATTATCAAACAATCATTACAAATCTTTAAACAGTCAATTAATCCTAAAACAAACATTAAACAATCGTCAAACAACTATCAAATAATCATGAAAAATCTTCAAACAATTGGCCAGTCAAACTATTATCAAACAATATTCATATATAACCAATATCCGTGCAGCCGTTTTCCGATTTTAGATAAATCAAAAAAAAAAAAAAGAGGGCGTAAAAGTTGGCGTTGACAATTTATCCTTATATAAAATCCTAACTTACACTAAGACAAACAAAAAGACTGTCTTCATTAAAGAGAATTGTATCCCCATTTAACGATTTGCAGGTCCTCCTTGATCCATTTTCAAAAAAATAAAAGTCAAGTTTAATATTTCACTTATATGGGAGGGTGCACGCCCACTTGATGTTTCAAAAAAAACTAGCTTATTTTAACCACCGGTCACACCTTACCATGCGTCAAAATTTCAGGAAAATCGGTCTGCTAGTTTCGGCGCACATAAACATCAAACAACATACAGACAAACAAGAATAAAAAAACGCTGTGACTGACAAAATTGAAAATACATACGTTTTTTTGTATAACTTTCATTAGAAAAAAAATTTATTTACACAGTCTAGACGTGTCTGCGTTCTGAAAATACTTGTTTTTTTTTTTGTCGTAAGCCTTGTAAAAACTTTGTGAACCGACGTGGTATTGCGGTTTGTCATCCGCCCAGAATACCACAGTTCCCAAGTCCGGGGATTGAACTTGGGAACTGGCCCACTTGAAATAATAAATCAACAAAAAACTGTTTACCCCATAACTCAACTAGCGACAGGGTCTTGAGTATTAGGCTACGTAAAACTTCTCTAACTAATGCATTTGCCGTTCGGAGCCGGTTTTAAAACGTAAGCCCTTTTCATTGAGTATTAAAATTGCTCATTGTCTAAGAGAAGTATCCCTTGTTCCAATTGGATCAAGTAAAAAATTATTAAACTTTCGATGGAAAAGTTTTGTCAAAGATTGTAGTGTTAAAACATTAATGCTTTTTCACTAATCCTTAAATGGCTTCCTTAATTGTAACATTTAAAAGAAAATTAAATGTACAAAAACCGAAAAAACAATATTTTCCAAAGCTAGTAAAACTTAGTAATGACACGAAAATTGTATCAGAAGAGATCAAGCAACACTAACATATTTAACATTTTTTTTAATTTATGGTATCTTTTCTATTTGTACAACACTAATGGAAAGGCCATGTGTGCCCATGAAAAATGACTAAAAGAGCGTAAAATCTGTTGTCAAATTGTTATAATTTTCGTTGTTTTTTTGTAAAACTTAAGTTTATCTCTTAATTTGGGATAATCGCTTAGTGGAACAATGATAATGATGGCACGTGCATATATTCATATAAAAATGACGCCAAAATATTTTCGTTTTCCCGACTTTGATAATTAGAAACATTTGATGTTTTTTCGTAGAGGATAACGAGTTTTGGGGTAAAAGCGACAAAAAAAGTCACAGAAAATATCAAAAGATATACAGTGGTGGTCACATATTTAGCACAAATGGTACCTGTTATCTCTTATAGGAAATATTAAGTCCTAATTCAATTTTTTCACTACTTTTTTTTTGTATTACACGTGATGCAAAGATGAAGTCGTATTCCTTTTATATACATATTTTTTAAAAATTATATTTATTTTTGCAATTATTTAAAACTAACCCATAAGAAATACTGGACATATTTTTAGCACAAATCAAAAACGATATTTATTAAAAATCAAAAACAAGTTATTAATTAAAATTTCTTGAAAAAAAATTATAATATTTTGTGAGATATCCTTTATTTTGTATAACTGCCGCACATCTTTTAGACACACTCTTCACAAGAGCCAGGTATAGCTCATTTGGGATAGCGTGCCATATTTTTTGGATTTCCGTCCATAAATCATTTAAGTTGTTAGGTTTTACGCTTGTTATATGCTTCTCTATATCATTCCAAAGATTCTCAATAGTATTGAGATCCGGAGATTGAGCTGGCCATTTCAAAACATCTATTTGACTCTAATCCAAGCAACACTTCACAGTACGTAAAGTGTGTTTAGGGTCATTGTCATGCATTAAGCGCCAGCTAGGTGGCATCTTTGCCTCTGCTTATGGTATAATGATATCGGCTAGAATATTTTTCTAAACGTGTTGATCCAAACGTGAGTCAATTTTGTGTATTGGACCAACTCCATGCCCTGAGAATGCAAGCCACACCATCACATTTCCTCCACCATGTTTTACAGTCTTTGACGTACACTTTGGGTTGTGCTGCATGTTCGGAAGATACCATACATATCTCTTTCCATCAGATCCAAATTTGCAAAACTTTGATTCGTCGCTTCAAAGTATGTTTTTTTATAAAAATCTAATGGCTTTTCCAAATGCTATCGGGTGAAAGAAATTCGTGATTTCCAATTCTTTTTTGACACATGTGGCTTGTGTTGCACAATACAGCCACGCAAATTTTTTTCATTAAGGCGTCTTTGTATCGTTCTGTCGGAGACATCAATACTGTATTTTGATGACACTTCACTATTTATTTCACTGGAGCTCTAAAAAGGGTCGGCCACTGACATTCTATGTATTAAATAATCCTCTTTTGTTATCGTTTTTCTTGGTCTAGGTGCCCATGAACCCTTTTTAATTGTTCCGTGTGCTTTTATATGGCTCGAAGCATTATATACCATCTTTCTGGAGCAATTTAAAATACTTGCTATTTCACTTACAGGACATCCTCTCGAATTTATTTCACAAATCACCTGTCGTTGCGTATCTGTGCGCCATTTATTTTTGGCCATGTCTAATAAATATTTTATTTCTGAAAACCCTTCAACTGTACACAATATGATGAAAAACTTACCAAAAATTTATTAAAAATTCAAAAAATAACAGAAATGTAAAATGTTTAATATTTGTGCTAAATTTGTGTCCAGCTCCAATAACGTATTACCAACAAATAAATTATATATGAAGCAATTGAAGAAAGGGAATAACAAAAAGAGTAACGGGAATTGTCAATCACACCAAAAGCAACACATCGTGGCAAAAAAAAAAAAGAAAATTATTACTCCAACAGAAATATATATGGGCGCTTCCATGGTTATGTACGTGACATTTGTACACGTTTTATTGTCTTTAAATATTGTGGAAATAAAAATGGATTGGAATTTTTGAATGAATTTTAGAATCGTACATTATATGTGATGAGTTCTTTCTAAAAAGTATATATATTAAAAAATTGAGCACTGAGTACCCAAGTTCCATGCATTCAAAGTTGACTTACGCACGTGACAAAAAAAGTAAGTGCCTTTTAGAGCCGTAAGGAATATTGTAAAAGTAAGCGAATTATAGAAGATTTTTTTTTCGGAAAAAATGTTTTTTAAAGGCTATTAATGGACCTTTATAATCATGTTTTGTTCAAAAACAAGTATGCACTGGTTGGCCAAGAAAAAACAAATTTGTTCATTACGCACGTTACATTACGCACGTGACACTTTTTACCTTCATACATATTTTAGTAATTTAACATATATTTTCATAACTTTTTAAGAAAAAAATTTGGCACAGATCATTGTTTTGAAATTGGGACCATGGCTATTGAAATCGGTCCATTATTTATGGTACCTCCCATAGGTCCCACTTCCCGGAATTGATATTTTGGCCACATATATCAATATTTTTCCATGAAATTTGAAGCAAATACTCCTTATGTAAAACTAAATCACTGTACAAAATTTCGTTGAAATCGGTCCACATTTGACCATAGCTCCCATACAAACTCTTCTGTCAAAACGCACTAAATGAAGCAAAAATCACTAAAACACTCGTAAATCTGAAGATAATGAGAATTCTGAGTTCATTTTTTGCATACATAATTTTTGTAAAAGGCGTAATCAATTTTCTAAATTTCAAGGTAATCGGTCCATATTTGACCCTAGGCCCCATGTAAGCCAAACTGACAAAAACAGCTTAAATATATAAGTTTTGAGAAAATGTTTCTATGATGGCAAAATTTAGCAAATATTAGCCTTTATACAGGAAGAAGAACACCATTGACCTTAGTGGTGAAGGGTATCGCATGGTCGGACTTGACCGACTATAGCACTTTCTTACTTGTCTCAAATTAAAATAAAATTTATCAAATGGACATAAATGAACAGCATTGAATTTTTCGTACTTACTATTACGCACGTGACAAAGTTCAAAAATCCAAAAAAAATTACTTTTTGTAGAAGGCTATAATTTCAATAATTTATTTAAGCAAACAAAAAACTTGCTTTAGAAACTAAACAACAAGACACTTCAACTGATAATGAGCAACTAGTGGCATTATGTGGTTCTTTTGCCTTACGCACGTGACAAAGGAATGTTGCCGAAAAAAACATTTAAATATTCCGTTATTGATGCACAGTTTGCTCTCATCTCACATTTTTATATTCATTTGTTGTTGTATCAGTTACTTACATACCAAACTGCAATATTACATATATATTATTTTCGTCAGCAGCAATGACAAATAATGGATGTTAAAGCTTTTAAATTGAATTAAAGAGCCTTTCGTTTTACATACCATTTTTGTTGCATTTAAGATTATGATAAGCTAAAAATTTGTTTACATAATAAAATCTTAATAGTTTCTTTTCAATTTTCTGTTCTTAAAAATATTATGCGAGCGTTTTGATTTTTTAACTAACGGTGGACCATTTCATGGAAATGCCCATATGGTTTTGAAAAAAACGCATAACTAGTGTGCTAAATATGTGAGTACCACTGTATGTATCTTAATGACAACAAAAGGTGACGAGAAAAAAGAACAAATAAAATATATTAATAAAACCTAAGAGTTGAATTGAACATTTTGATGCCAAAATCACACTTTTATGCCAAACTTGGCAAGTTACATGGTTCCTCTAAAAGACATTTTAAGTAGTATAAAAATGCATATTGTTCTCTTTTTCCCAGGTCCTAGCTAGTTAGAAAAAATCACTGGATTTTTTCTGTGTTTTCGAGATGCCACAGTGGTACAAATGAGCATTTTTTTGGTATTAACTCTGCAATTTCTTAACTACTGGACGGATTTTGAAACATCAGTAGAAGGAGAGTTAGGCTTTTAAAGCAATATCATCAATAAGTAGCCCAGTGGGCCCTACACCTCGTTTATGTAAAACCTTTGGGTGCGTATAACTTTCGCCAATTTAGTCTGATCCTAAAGATTTTCGAAAATCCCTTAGAAAACTTAAAAAACACAAGCTTACTCTAGGACATTATCTCTTATAGTTTAATAAATATTTGACTCCAAACATTGTTTTTTGCCTTTTTTGGCATAACTCTGGCCGTTTTTGCTTATAAATAACTTGTAGTAAGACGAACAACTTTTTAAAAATAACC
Organism: Stomorhina lunata; assembly: GCA_933228675.1. Classification (NCBI taxonomy): domain Eukaryota; kingdom Metazoa; phylum Arthropoda; class Insecta; order Diptera; family Rhiniidae; genus Stomorhina; species Stomorhina lunata. Next base: position 30,919,440 of record OW121740.1, on the reverse strand, counting down.
GCGAGATTAATGATTAATTTCTAAATGAATTAGAAAAAAAAAATTAAATTATATAAAGTTTATAACACAGAAAAAGTTTTCAAAGTTTGTGTACCGAAAAAAGTTTGAAAAATTCAATTTTTTCATGAAAAATTATCTCAAAAGACTCAATTTTCTAACAATTTGATAAAAAAAAACATGTAAGAGTGTTATATTCGGCTGTGTCTAATCTTATATACCCACCATCAAGTTGCGTTAAATTCAGAAACAAGGTGCAGCTAATTCAAAATCTGGACCAAAACTGAAAAAATCGCTAAGCTAATGCCGTAGCTTTATAGTTCAACATTTAAAAATATTTTAGTGGTTTCCCCAGTATTTACTTTGATCAAAATTCGGTCTTATAACCGGGTATAGTTTTACATTAATAATTTGTTAAATACTTTTCGTTGTGCTTAATATGTAGTTAGGCAAAATAGTAATAAGGCAGGGGCATATATTTCGTTAGGAGTTCCTAATGCATTCATCATATATAAAGTCTGGGCTGAACATTGATGAATGCTTATCTAATTTCATGGGTGCAGTCTTAATATAATGAATGTACCTCCAAATCTTTTTGATTGTAGATATAAAAAGGGGTTGTTATATATATAAGAATTATAGCCAAATGTTGACCGCTTGTAACAAAATTTTACATACTGGCTGGTATATATATATAGCTTATTTTTGCACAATTTAGTGGCCATAGCTATCATAGTTTCTAATTTAATAGCTTTTAACTTGCCTTTGCTAAAATTTTTGGTTTCCGTGAGTGTTTTTCATTTGAAAGCTAAAGTCAAATATGGACTGATTCCTATAAAATTTGATAAACTGATCAAAAATTGCATAAGACTTCCCTATTTTAAATTTAATCGTCATAGCTATTACAATTGTATTCAATTTATCAGCATTAATGTGTTTCCCGGAGGCCCTATGCTCCACTGGGAGTCAAGGATAACAGAAGAAGAAGAAGAAGAAGAATGTGTTTCCCGGGGCGGGGTTATATGGGAGCTCTTACTAAATTTGAACCGATTTTGTCCATTTTCAACACACATCTTTTTCAAGATATCCAAAATACTTTTGTAAAATTTTGTCCCTCTAGCTCTTTTCATTAAGGCGCTATCGTGCTTTTATCTGACGGACAGACGGACAGAAACAACCTTTTCTTTATTTATTTTTGTGTTTCCATAAGTTTTTTATAAGGGAGCTATGGTGAAATTTTGCACACTGGCTGACATTGATATAAGACTTCCTTGTGCTTAATTTAGTCTTACTAGCTCTTGTAGTTAAGGAGCTATCACGATTTTATCTGACGGACAGACGGACATAAAACCCCTTTTCTTTTTGAATTTTTGTGTTTTCGTAAGTTTTTTATATGGGAGCTAGGTCAAATAATAACCGATTGCGACAAAATTTTGCACACTGACTGGCATAGATATAAGACTTTCTTGTGCCAAATTTGGTGGTTATATCTGTTATACTTTTATATTTATTGGCATTTAAGTGTATTTTAGGTGAAATTTAGGCTGTTTTCGTAATTTTTTTGTATGGGAGCTATGGCTAAATGTGAACCGATTTTAATGAAACCGAACCGATTACACGCTGCCTAGGGCTAATAAAAAACTTCTATATACCAAATTATTATCACCATAGCTGCTATAATCTGTCATTTATTAACAAATAAGCGATTAGCCTAGACGAGGTTATACGGGAGCTATGGTCAAATGTGAACCGATTTTGCTCAATTTCAATACCAAAATTCTCAGAGATGAAGAATATTTTAACTAAGTTTCAGTAAGCTAGCACCTTTCGTTTAGGCGTTATCGTGATTTCAACAGACAGACAGACGGACAGACAGGCGGACATCGCTCAATCGTCTTAGAATTGCATAAGGATTCAGAATATATATCGTTTTTGGTTTTTGAACCAATACTAAGGAAATTACAAACGGAATGACAATCTCAATACATCCCCCATTCTTTTTGATGGTGGGTATAATTAGGGATGCTTGCAAATTATATTTTGAATAATTTTGGATATGCACCCTTCAACCAGCAGTGGTCGAGTAGCAATTTTTGGACAAAATTTGAGTTTTTGTGTTTATATTTAAAAAACCTTGATTATGGATTTTAACACTTTTTAATAAAATTATATTAAGTGCAATGTTTGTAAGATCTGTGAATAAATCTAATAGGGGCCGGCTATTAATATGGGATTATGAAAACCATAATCTTATGTATTCAAAAATGCTAATTAAAATTTCAGAATCCATTCTTAAATTTATATTTCTGAATTTCTTAGATATTGGTATATACTGTGTTCAAAACTAGTCATAATACCTCGTTCAGATTAAGAGATTTTTGCGAAAAAATTACAATTTAATATCAAAAAATTACATAAATTTATTGCAAAAATGTTATTTTCTACATTTTTTATTAATAATTTTAGAACTCGTCCTGAAATTAATATTTCTTATTCTTTAATACATTTGTCTGAACTGTTTCTGAAAATCATAATAATTTTAGAGATTTTTGCAAAAAATTACAAAATGATATTCAAAAATTATATAAATTTATTGTTGTTGCACTTTTTTGACAAAAGTCTTAAGCTAATTTCATAATTGTGAAAATTTGTTAAATTCGTTTAAAAGTATATAGAATTCCCTTTCTATTATAGTTGAAGGAGTTTGATGTAATTTATTTAATTTACTTGTAGACAAAGACACATATTTGTGCTATTATTGAAACACAGGGTTTAAGAAAATTTAGTGTTATTTTCAAAAAGTTCTTAAAAACAAAAATAATTTTAAACTTTTGCAATGTTTAAATTTTTACATACTTCTCATCCTATGATTACCATTACACCTTGAAATCCAAGAGGTTTCCAAATCAAGACCTTACTTTTTTGATTATGTATAATATTCTGATGAACTGATATAACGTTCAAGCGATTGATGTAGTCGGCTCGAAATTCAGTTGTTTCAGTCGCCTAGAGCTCGGGTTGCTTAAAAAAAAACTTTTCAAAAAATGTTTAGTTAAAATTCGTTTACAAAACATTCTCGCTTTTCAGTTTTTATGACTTACAATTAACATTTCATCATTAATCACCCTGTTTTTTGAAAAACGTAATATGATTCATACGTTTTTCATATGATTATATTTTAAATTCGTGCGGTTTTGCAAAGCATCGTCGAATCGTTTTCTTAATTAAATGGTTCCGCTGGCGGCGTTTTGGAGTTAGTTACAAATTAGAAGAATAAACATAAATATTTATAATTGTTTTTAAAAATATATCAAATTTTTTGTGGTTCCAAACAACCTTCTCTGCTGATAACATCTACGATTAGAATTTCACATGAATGTCTTAATGTCAAATCGTTGATCTATATATAATACCAGATCTCTAATATTAGATCAATCGTAGATATTTATGATGTTCCATATTAGAAGTAAACTGTATTTTTTATATTCATATTAGCTCCGATTTTTTGCCCATACCACCAGAAACCGAAGACTTTTTGTAATTTTCGTAAATATCACGATCATTAATGAAACTCGTGAAAATGGATATTAGTAAAGTCGGTTTTTGACAAAAAAAATTTTTATAGACAAATTTTCTATAAAAAAATTTTTGATAAAAAAATTTTCTATAGAAAAATTTTTGATAAAAAATTTTCTATAGAAAAATTTTTGATAAAAAATTTTTTTATAGAAAATTTGTGTATAAAAATTTTTTGTTTGTCAAAAACCGACTTTGCTAATATCCATTTTCACGAGTTTCATTAATGAAAGAAAAAATTAAAAGAATTTTTAATAAAAAAAATTTCCGTAGATAAATTTTTGATAAAGAAAAAATTTTTCTTTAGAAAATTTTATTATAAAAAATTTTTCTATAAAAAATTTTCTTGATGGTCGTGGGTTCGAGTCGGGCTCAGGTTCATGTCATAAATTATTTTATGACACTATGGTGGATAAGTTCGTCTAACTGAATCGATCATATGGTCATAGGTGAAATAGAAATGAGTGTTAACATAATTCTCGTTTTCAATTTCGCTTAAGAATTCAGTTAAATAGATGATCTTAACTACACTCAGAAAAAAAATGAACTAAAATTTAGGAAAATTTACTAAATTTGAGGAAAAAATGGTTGTCGTATGGCGCCAAAGCCGTTTTTTACAGCAATTAAGTAAAATAATTCCTTAATTCCAATAAAAAAATTTCCTTAAGTTTTTGACAAAATTTCTTATATCAAACAAATTTTAACTAAAACCAAATAAAATTTAACTTAAAAAATTAAAAAAATGACTATTATTTAGTTCATATTTTATCTGAAACTTCTTAAAAACAAGTAAATATTTCCTTTAATTTAGTTCAGATAAATATTTATCAATGGTATAAATAAGGAAAATTTTCCTTCATTTTAGTTAAAAGATAATTTATTTTAACTTAAAACAAGTAAAAACTGCAGTAAACTTGTTCAAATTTTCTACGATAGTAGAAAAAGATTACTAAAATTCATTAAATTATTTATTCTGATCTTGTAAAAAATTTATAATTTTTAGGAAATATTTTCCTTAAAAGTGAGAAAAACAGTCAGAAAATAAATAAGTTTAGTACTTATTTATAGTAAAATATTCATTCCCAGTATGAAATATTTCCTACATTATTAAAACTTATTTCTAGTTTTCAGTAAATTATATATTTATCGGAATTATATATTTCCTAAATAATACAAGAAAAATTACTAAAATTAAGTAAAATTATTTTCTAAAATATATTTATCCCCTTTATAAAATAAAAGTATAAAAATATGGTATAAAGTATTTTTATTAATATATTTTCATAACTTTACAAAAATATTTTAAATAACATAAATACATATATATAATAAAATAAGAAATAATATTTAAATTTATAACAATTTTTACATTTACTTACATATATGTACATAAAAATTGAGTGCACCTTATTTTTTAAAAATTTAACCTTAATTTTCCCTAAGAAATGTTTTCCGTTACAAAAAAATATGTTATACAAAATTTTGTTTAGATTGCATTAGGGGTAGGCGTGCCGCATCCGCCCCCAAACTGTAAAATTAGTTCTTATGGGAGTATTTTTGGTTTTTACCGAAATTTCAATCAATAACAACTTATACAAAAAAAAAGTACAATAAATTAAAAGTCATAGAAATAAAAAATGGATGAAGTAGTTTTGAAATTTTTCCACATTCGTATTTGTGAAAGTTTCTTCCAATTTAAATAACTGCGGACAATGACTCAATGTATTTCATTATCCATTCCTTGCCATTAAATATCTGATCTTCTTTTACAAGTTAAAAAATTTATTTATTTGAAAATGCAATATAAACTTCAATATAAAAGAATTTTGGTTCATAATGTGAGTTATTGGAAAATAAATATTTATATTAATGTATTTATTAATGAAGACAAATTTTATAAGGTAAATAAATAAAAAAATCGTACTTCAGAATTAACTGCAGTATAACACATTGAAAAATATTAAAGCCTTTTCATAGTCAAATTGTTATTTGGAAGGGACGCTCTCTGTGACGCACGGCATCTTTGGCTACGGAACACTAAAGGTCCTTAGTCTTCCCAATTTAACTAATCAAAGGTCATTTCGCAAAAAATATAAAATATAGTATAGGTGTTTAATATATATTTTTTATTTAGAGCATACAGTTAGTTAGGGAAAAAACCTTTTTACTGATAACTAGTAAAATACATTATTTATTTTTATTATTTTCTTAAATTTAAGAAAATAAAGTTTAAAATTTAATTATATTAAATGTCAAAAATAGTTGTTTGGTATAAATTTCGTTCATAAAATATTTGGCTAAAGGAACAAAATTTGTACCAAACAATGACTTTTGAGTTTCGATTCGATTTTGTATTAATAAACAATGTGTTAAGTTTTGCCCCTTACTGTAAGCTCTATAAGAACCTGTTACTTTAAAACACCTATACGATTTTTTTAAATTTTTGATACTTATCAATGTATTACGCAAAAGCTCAATCTAAAAATATATTTACCTTGAATACTTGCCCACTAATTTATTATAATAAAAAAACTGTGCCTAAGACCAATAACTACATTTAGAAGAACACTTTTGGAGTTATTTAAATCTCTGTCACTAAGTCTCTCTTTCTTTAAATTTTACGTTGAATTATGATATTTAATATATAACAACCTTCTGGTAAACATTAAAAAAGACCCACCCTAATATAAAAACTGAGGCATAGATAATGCATCACTTACATGGGTTGAGCCTTAACATGCGGGGAATCCAATAACCTTTTTCGATTTGAAGAAAACGGCTGATTGTTACTTGTGACGACAACTCCAAGCACAAAAATGTCATATGTTAAGCTCTGCCAACCAAATAATCCTGCCAAGTTGCACTTATAATACAAGAGCTCGCCATAAGTTTAGAATTTTGTCGAAGTATTCTAGATAAAATGGTGATGTAGTTATTGTCGGAAGCCAAGCAACGGTTTTGATCGGTTTTAATTTGAAAATTAAAGACTTTTCTTGGTCTATCCCTCATCTCAACTGTGGAAACTGATCTTCTCGTGGTATCACACCGTCTTATCTGTCTTAACACCCGTTAAAGTAGTGAGCTAACAAGTGCTGTGAGTTCTTCCCGTATGAATTATAAGAATTTGGACTAGGACCTCAGGCTAGTAACCTACTTCTGGAAAAGACTCCTACTATGAAAAGGCAAAAAAAAAATAAAATATTTAAGTATTAGCACACAAAAGCTCAATTTAAAAATGTATTTAAATTGAATACTTGCCCATTAATGTATTATAAAAAAATTTATTGTACCTAAATCCAATAACCCTACATTTAGAAGATCGCTTTGGGACTATTTAAATTTCTGTCTTTCTTCAAATTTGGCGTTAAATACAACAAGCTTCTGGCAAACATAAAAAATGACCCTCCCTAATATGAAAACTGAGGAAACAGTGTACTAAAGACATATATGTATAATGCATCACTTACATGGACTATAATAACAAATATGATATTTTGGATTGTAAACATCTGTTATGAGAATTCAGGATTTGATAGACGCCAAGGAGTGAGTATACACACATTTTTTCAATCCCTGATTTGCAGGAAAGTCCAATAACAATATTTCACATGAAGAAAATGGCTGTAGAAAGATAGTTAAGGAAATTGGATCCCATATGAAATAAAGCGTGGTGGAAATAATGCTTACGAGGGACTTACGATACAAGGGATCGCTATAAGTTTCGGTTATTTAGCTTGTAGAGATCAAAAATTGGCCGAAGTGCCCTAGATTATAAGCGTAAGTGTTTAATTCAAAAATCATAATATAGAGGCCATAAAAATACTTACAACTGTATATGTAGATAAAGATATCCAACTGCATAAGATATGATTTGTATTTGCTGTAACTGCATTCTCCTTAAATTAAAAGTGGAATACTGAACAGTTTAATAAGGAGCTACTGGTGACGTTATGACCAAATTAATATCTGGAAGTACTAATTGAGTTTCGATCTAAAAAACTGCCGTAGTATACGGTCTTAAAAAGTACCTAGAATATAATGAAATGTTCTTACAAATACTCTTACTGCTGATTTATACATACCTCTAGTTTAAAATTTGCTTACATTTTCTGTTGGAGTACATGACTTCAATAAGTCACACAAACAATTTTTGACACAGATTCCAGCCGTAGTTTTTTTTTATTGCACAAATATTTTTTATAACACAATTATTAGAAAACATAATTAATTTTAATTTTATTTTTCAATACATTTTTAGGAAAAATTTAACTAATTTTTTTGGAAAATGTTAACTAATTTTTTGGAAAATTCAAACTAATTTTTAGAAAATTTTAACTAATTTTTAGGAAATTTTCATATTCTTGTTGATTTTTCTGTCTTTTATTTTGATACATTGTTTAGTCGCTAATATTTCCTTTACTTACGAAATGCAAAGACGGAAACAACAAACACAATTTTTGGCACAAATTTTTCATAACAAAAATTTTTTTTATATTGCAAATATCAAAAAAACAGCAGAATTTGTAAGATATCTATCACGAACTGCAATTGAAAATAAATTATAAATGAAAATAATTTATTGACATTTACTTTTTTCAATATATGAACTAAATTTTAGGAAAATTTAAACTAATTTTTAGGAATTTTTTCTCAAATATAAGTATATAACTTTCAGGAAATTATAACAATTTTACTCATTATAAAAAAGTTATCCTAATTACTTCATAAATTTAAGCATGATTTCTTCTGATTTATCTGAACTAATTTTTAGGAAATTATCCTAATTATAAGTATATAATTTTTAACAAATTATTACAATTTTACTTATTATAAGAAAATTGTATACTATTGGACGTTGTAATTTATCTGAACTAATTTTAAATAAATTTTTCTTAAAATGTAGAAAGTTTTCTAAATTTAAGTATAACTTTCTAGTAATTAGGAAAATAATGAACTTAAATTTACGACAACTACTTCCAGATTTTAAGTAAGTTCAATTTTATGAACTATTTTTGAGTAAATCATTTACTCAATCAAATTTTTTGAACTAAAGTCAATATTACCTTGTTTTACGATGTGATGAACTAAAATTTAGGACATATTTACTAGTTTTTAACAAAATTTTCCCTAAAATAAATAATATTTTACAAAATTCTTCCAATTTTTCTATGGAAAAATCTTAACTATTTTTTAGTATATGAACTATAAATTTTTTATTTAAATGTTGTATTTTTTACTAGAATGTAACAATTTTTCCTAGTTTTGAGTAAAAACTTACTCCGAATAAGGAATTTTTTATACTATTTTTAAGGAATTATTTTTCCTCAAATTTAGTACATGTCTTTTTTCTGAGTGTACTGGCATTTAACAGTTGGTGACACAGTGTGCTGATGAAGTCCGTAGCGGGACAGAAAATGCAGCATTCCACACTGCTAAGTGTCACATAGTTTTTTCAGTATTCCTAAAATTTATTCATCTAATTTAAAAATCATAAATTAAAAAAAAAAAAAAAAAAAAAAAAAAAAAAAAAAATTTATTCATCTAATTTAAAAATCATAAATTAAAAAAAAAAAAAAAATAATTTATGACATGAACCTGAGCCCGACTCGAACCCACGACCATCAACATAAATTTCTGGTTCAACTAAAATTAATTTCTTTCAAAAAATTTTCTTTTAAAAAAAATTTTGTATAGAAAAATTTCTGATCAAAAATTTTCTATAGAAAATTTTTTAATTAAAAATTTTTTATAGAAAAATTTTTGATAAACAAAATTTTCTATTAAAAAATTTTTGATAAAAAAATTTTCTATTGAAAAAATTTTGATAAAAAATTTTCTTTAGATTTTCTATAGAAAAATTTTTGATAAAAAAATTTTCTATAGAAAAATTTTTGATAAAAAATTTTCTATAGAAAAATTTTTGATAGAAAATTTGTGTATAAAAATTTTTTGTTTGTCAAAAACCGACTTTGCTAATATCCATTTTCACGAGTTTCATTAATGAAAGAAAAAATTAAAAGAATTTTTAATAAAAAAAAATTTCCGTAGATAAATTTTTGATAAAGAAAAAATTTTTCTTTAGAAAATTTTATTATAAAAAATTTTTCTATAAAAAATTTTCTTTTAAAAAAAATTTTGTCTACCTTATCCACAGTGCACTGTGAATGGTTCCTTAAAATCGATAAAAATTCATTTTTAATGAGTGCGTGCCCGTAAAGTCTACTTTCATTTGAACAGCGATCGATATGCTCTTGTGTACATAATGTGTTAAAATCAAACCACTATAAGTTTTTGCAACTATTATTGAATATTTTGCAACTTTAATACCTAAACATACGAGATAAAAATAACAAAATACATATTATTGTAGTGTAGACAAAAAAAAATTGAATGCAATCAAACTTTAAATACTCACTACCACGCCAATTACAACTTGTAAAATTCAACCAAACCCATTGTAGGCAGTTATGTGGCAAATGTGTGTGAAAATAATAGCAAAGTAGGCTGATGGTAGATGATGGTCAAAAGCAAAAGCCATAGTTTTAAACATGTTTTTTTTTTCTGTTCGCTCTATCTACACATTTTAAGTTGTGTAATGTAAACAATGTTGGTTACCTAGCAAAAAAAATCCCCTTGTACTAAAGGTATTTAATTGATGAAAAACTAACAACGTAGCGAAAATAAAACCAAACAAATATTAAAAATATGGGCATATTGTGCAATTGCTGTTCTGATCGATTAGTTTTCATTTGCCAAACAGTAACTGAAATTTTAGGACGAGTGATTAGAATGTAAATTCATTCATTTTCAGAGAAAAATTTAACAGTAACAACAAGAGAAATAACAGTTTAAATCGTAGTGAGTGTTGTTGTTGTTTCAACTGATGATAATGACGAGCTGCTCAGCTCTGCTGTGCTTTGGTTTGGTTTGGTTTATTTTTATTGCTGTTTCCTCGCTTGTTTGGTAATTTCCATCCAGTTTGTTTGCCATTACTAGTGGTTTTAAAGCCATTGCAATTTTTCAACAAACAACATACATACTTTTAGCTCTGGTTATTACAATCTAGTATGACCTACTTAAGGCTAACAAATGATGCAACCACTTTCAGACATTTCGACATACAGACACAAAAACGCATAACAGTTTAATTTATTGCCAAATTTATTAGTAACTACTTTGATGGATATCCCAGTAAAAGAATGATTTTTAATAGTTAATAGCAGAAAGCTTCTGATTTTAGGGGCCAACTTTGCAGATTTTAGCCTTTCAAAGCCTTATTCAAAAATTAACTATTCGAAATACGCAGGTACGTATAAAATTTAGTTATGATAATTCCCACAATAATCTTTTGATAATTTTATTAATCTTTTGTGAATAAGTGAATTATATCTTAACAACGAATTATGAAGCCTTTTTAAAACATTTGGTCATTCCCCTGTGAATCTAATTGGCATTGCAACTTTGTATGACGAATGATGGAAAATAAATAAAGAATATCTACAAACATTTCTTAATTTATTATTTAAATACACTCAGAAAAAAGACGTGTACTAAATTTTAGGAAAAATAATTCCTTAAAAATAGTATAAAAAATTCCTTATTCAGAGTAAATTTTTACTCAAAATTAGGAAAAATTGTTACATTCTAGTAAAAAATACAACATGTTAATAAAAAATTTATAGTTCATATACTAAAAAATTGTAAACATTTTTCCATAGAAAAATTGCATGAATTTTGTAAAATATTATTTATTTTAGGGAAATTTTTGTTAAAAACTAGTAAATATGTCCTAAATTTTAGATCATCACATCGTAAAAGTAGGAAATACTGACTTTAGTTCAAAAAATTTGATTGAGTAAATGATTTACTCAAAAATAGTTCATTAAAATGAACTTACTTAAAATCTGGAAGTTGTTGTCTTAAATTTAAGTTCATTATTTTCCTAATTACTAAAAAGTTATACTTAAATTTAGAAAACTTTCTACATTTTAAGAAAAATTTATTTAAAATTAGGTAACATAAATTACAACGTCCAATAGTATACAATTTTCTTATAATAAGTAAAATTGTAATAATTTGTTAAAAATTATATACTTATAATTAGGATAATTTCCTAAAAAATAGTTCAGATAAATCAGAAGAAATCATGCTTAAATTTATGAAGTAATTAGGATAACTTTTTTATAATGAGCAAAATTGTTATAATTTCCTGAAAGTTATATACTTATATTTGAGAAAAAATTCCTAAAAATTAGTTCAAATTTTCCTAAAATTTAGTTCATATATTGAAAAAAGTAAATGTCAATAAATTATTTTCATTTATAATTTATTTTCAATTGTAGTTCGTGATAGATATCTTACAAATTCTGCTGTTTTTTTGATATTTGCAATATAAAAAAAATTTTTGTTATGAAAAATTTGTGCCAAAAATTGTGTTTGTTGTTTCCGTCATTGCATTTCGTAAGTAAAGGAAATATTAGCGACTAAACAATGTATCAAAATAAAAGACAGAAAAATCAACAAGAATATGAAAATTTCCTAAAAATTAGTTAAAATTTTCTAAAAATTAGTTTGAATTTTCCAAAAAATTAGTTAACATTTTCCAAAAAAATTAGTTAAATTTTTCCTAAAAATGTATTGAAAAATAAAATTAAAATTAATTATGTTTTCTAATAATTGTGTTATAAAAAATATTTGTGCAATAAAAAAAAACTACGGCTGGAATCTGTGTCAAAAATTGTTTGTGTGACTTATTGAAGTCATGTACTCCAACAGAAAATGTAAGCAAATTTTAAACTAGAGGTATGTATAAATCAGCAGTAAGAGTATTTGTAAGAACATTTCATTATATTCTAGGTACTTTTTAAGACCGTATACTACGGCAGTTTTTTAGTTCGAAACTCAATTAGTACTTCCAGATATTAATTTGGTCATAACGTCACCAGTAGCTCCTTATTAAACTGTTCAGTATTCCACTTTTAATTTAAGGAGAATGCAGTTACAGCAAATACAAATCATATCTTATGCAGTTGGATATCTTTATCTACATATACAGTTGTAAGTATTTTTATGGCCTCTATATTATGATTTTTGAATTAAACACTTACGCTTATAATCTAGGGCACTTCGGCCAATTTTTGATCTCTACAAGCTAAATAACCGAAACTTATAGCGATCCCTTGTATCGTAAGTCCCTCGTAAGCATTATTTCCACCACGCTTTACTTCATATGGGATCCAATTTCCTTAACTATCTTTCTACAGCCATTTTCTTCATGTGAAATATTGTTATTGGACTTTCCTGCAAATCAGGGATTGAAAAAATGTGTGTATACTCACTCCTTGGCGTCTATCAAATCCTGAATTCTCATAACAGATGTTTACAATCCAAAATATCATATTTGTTATTATAGTCCATGTAAGTGATGCATTATACATATATGTCTTTAGTACACTGTTTCCTCAGTTTTCATATTAGGGAGGGTCATTTTTTATGTTTGCCAGAAGCTTGTTGTATTTAACGCCAAATTTGAAGAAAGACAGAAATTTAAATAGTCCCAAAGCGATCTTCTAAATGTAGGGTTATTGGATTTAGGTACAATAAATTTTTTTATAATACATTAATGGGCAAGTATTCAATTTAAATACATTTTTAAATTGAGCTTTTGTGTGCTAATACTTAAATATTTTATTTTTTTTTTGCCTTTTCATAGTAGGAGTCTTTTCCAGAAGTAGGTTACTAGCCTGAGGTCCTAGTCCAAATTCTTATAATTCATACGGGAAGAACTCACAGCACTTGTTAGCTCACTACTTTAACGGGTGTTAAGACAGATAAGACGGTGTGATACCACGAGAAGATCAGTTTCCACAGTTGAGATGAGGGATAGACCAAGAAAAGTCTTTAATTTTCAAATTAAAACCGATCAAAACCGTTGCTTGGCTTCCGACAATAACTACATCACCATTTTATCTAGAATACTTCGACAAAATTCTAAACTTATGGCGAGCTCTTGTATTATAAGTGCAACTTGGCAGGATTATTTGGTTGGCAGAGCTTAACATATGACATTTTTGTGCTTGGAGTTGTCGTCACAAGTAACAATCAGCCGTTTTCTTCAAATCGAAAAAGGTTATTGGATTCCCCGCATGTTAAGGCTCAACCCATGTAAGTGATGCATTATCTATGCCTCAGTTTTTATATTAGGGTGGGTCTTTTTTAATGTTTACCAGAAGGTTGTTATATATTAAATATCATAATTCAACGTAAAATTTAAAGAAAGAGAGACTTAGTGACAGAGATTTAAATAACTCCAAAAGTGTTCTTCTAAATGTAGTTATTGGTCTTAGGCACAGTTTTTTTATTATAATAAATTAGTGGGCAAGTATTCAAGGTAAATATATTTTTAGATTGAGCTTTTGCGTAATACATTGATAAGTATCAAAAATTTAAAAAAATCGTATAGGTGTTTTAAAGTAACAGGTTCTTATAGAGCTTACAGTAAGGGGCAAAACTTAACACATTGTTTATTAATACAAAATCGAATCGAAACTCAAAAGTCATTGTTTGGTACAAATTTTGTTCCTTTAGCCAAATATTTTATGAACGAAATTTATACCAAACAACTATTTTTGACATTTAATATAATTAAATTTTAAACTTTATTTTCTTAAATTTAAGAAAATAATAAAAATAAATAATGTATTTTACTAGTTATCAGTAAAAAGGTTTTTTCCCTAACTAACTGTATGCTCTAAATAAAAAATATATATTAAACACCTATACTATATTTTATATTTTTTGCGAAATGACCTTTGATTAGTTAAATTGGGAAGACTAAGGACCTTTAGTGTTCCGTAGCCAAAGATGCCGTGCGTCACAGAGAGCGTCCCTTCCAAATAACAATTTGACTATGAAAAGGCTTTAATATTTTTCAATGTGTTATACTGCAGTTAATTCTGAAGTACGATTTTTTTATTTATTTACCTTATAAAATTTGTCTTCATTAATAAATACATTAATATAAATATTTATTTTCCAATAACTCACATTATGAACCAAAATTCTTTTATATTGAAGTTTATATTGCATTTTCAAATAAATAAATTTTTTAACTTGTAAAAGAAGATCAGATATTTAATGGCAAGGAATGGATAATGAAATACATTGAGTCATTGTCCGCAGTTATTTAAATTGGAAGAAACTTTCACAAATACGAATGTGGAAAAATTTCAAAACTACTTCATCCATTTTTTATTTCTATGACTTTTAATTTATTGTACTTTTTTTTTGTATAAGTTGTTATTGATTGAAATTTCGGTAAAAACCAAAAATACTCCCATAAGAACTAATTTTACAGTTTGGGGGCGGATGCGGCACGCCTACCCCTAATGCAATCTAAACAAAATTTTGTATAACATATTTTTTTGTAACGGAAAACATTTCTTAGGGAAAATTAAGGTTAAATTTTTAAAAAATAAGGTGCACTCAATTTTTATGTACATATATGTAAGTAAATGTAAAAATTGTTATAAATTTAAATATTATTTCTTATTTTATTATATATATGTATTTATGTTATTTAAAATATTTTTGTAAAGTTATGAAAATATATTAATAAAAATACTTTATACCATATTTTTATACTTTTATTTTATTAAGGGGATAAATATATTTTAGAAAATAATTTTACTTAATTTTAGTAATTTTTCTTGTATTATTTAGGAAATATATAATTCAGATAAATATATAATTTACTGAAAACTAGAAATAAGTTTTAATAATGTAGGAAATATTTCATACTGGGAATGAATATTTTACTATAAATAAGTACTAAACTTATTTATTTTCTGACTGTTTTTCTCACTTTTAAGGAAAATATTTCCTAAAAATTATAAATTTTTTACAAGATCAGAATAAATAATTTAATGAATTTTAGTAATCTTTTTCTACTATCGTAGAAAATTTGAACAAGTTTACTGCAGTTTTTACTTGTTTTAAGTTAAAATAAATTATCTTTTAACTAAAATGAAGGAAAATTTTCCTTATTTATACCATTGATAAATATTTATCTGAACTAAATTAAAGGAAATATTTACTTGTTTTTAAGAAGTTTCAGATAAAATATGAACTAAATGATAGTCATTTTTTTAATTTTTTAAGTTAAATTTTATTTGGTTTTAGTTAAAATTTGTTTGATATAAGAAATTTTGTCAAAAACTTAAGGAAATTTTTTTATTGGAATTAAGGAATTATTTTACTTAATTGCTGTAAAAAACGGCTTTGGCGCCATACGACAACCATTTTTTCCTCAAATTTAGTAAATTTTCCTAAATTTTAGTTCATTTTTTTTCTGAGTGTACTTACTTAACTTAATATGAATCTAAAGTTGACCTTTTAAATATTGTTATGGTAGTTATCTATATACGTATAGACTCCAAGACAGCTAAGCCGATTTTGATGAAATTTTCAGGGAATCTTCAGAACATCCAGGCGGGTGACACTGTAAAGTCTAACTAATAGTTCTAAATTAAGTTATCATATCTACTATAATTGGATTTCATTTATCAGCAATAATGTAACTCCAGGGGCGAGGTTATATGGCAACTCTAACTAAATGTGAACCGACTTCATCCATTTTTAATACACAAAATGATATTGGTAATACTTTTGTAAAATTTTGTTTATCTAGCTTTTATGGTTAAGGTGCTATCTCTTTTTCATTTGATGAACTGAAACCTCCTATATCTTTGGTATTTTAGCGTTTCCGTAATTTTTATACCCTTCACCATCATAGGTG
This sequence comes from Stomorhina lunata, assembly GCA_933228675.1. Taxonomy (NCBI): domain Eukaryota; kingdom Metazoa; phylum Arthropoda; class Insecta; order Diptera; family Rhiniidae; genus Stomorhina; species Stomorhina lunata. The sequence goes on along the minus strand of OW121740.1, from coordinate 30,903,071 downwards.
GAAAGGGTATATTGGATTTGTGCTGATGTTTGTAATGCATAGAAATATTGGTCTGAGACCTACCTTTTGGTATACCAATCGATTTAGAATCAGTCCATGAGTTGTTTCAACGATAACCGTCCGGCTGGCTGGCTGGCCGGTTATCCATGTAAGCTTGTTATCACTCTACAGGTCGTTACTATAACACGTTCCATTTCTACGCCGCGTGTACCGAAAACAGTACACGGTAAGCGCTTTAATAATTTTGTATAAATACTTATTTTTTTTTTTTTTTGTTTTTGAGAGAATTTATATTATTTGCGTGTACCGTTATCAGTACACAATGCAAAAATTCCTCTAAACATCACTAAATAACATAAAACAATCATAACGGAAATGAAAATTTAGAGAAAAAAAATTTAATTTTAAAAAAACACGTTGGCGTAAAAATTAAGCTACCCGTGTACTGTTTTCGGTACACGCGGCAGGGAACGTGTTAAAGATAATTTGATGAAATTTGGCACAGATTCATTTTGGGCGAATTCGGATTACTATTTCGGGTACCTCCCATAGGGATGCCTTCCCGGAATAGAGTTTTTGATCCTTTACAGCCACAAATTTAATTGTATTTTAATGATATTCAGCACAAATATTGCTTATCATAATCTTAATCAGTTTTCCTAATTTTGGAGAAATCGGCCCATATTTGACCATACCTTCCATACAAGACACATTCTCAAAAGACGTTTATATCTATAATATTAATATATATCGTTACTTTAATATAGAAAAGCCCTAACTAATATTTTTCTTACATTACAGGAGAGGGAACATAAACTAAATAAAATCTTAAGTTTTGAAGATACAGAATTTTTTTAAATGCAGTTTTTTATTAAATTATCTAAAGGATTTAATGCCATAATAATCTTTTTTGAAATTAAAATATTTTTATAAAATTACATAAGATAATGCTTTAAAAAGCAATTTGAATGAAAAATGACTTAGGGCCTTTCTATATTAAAGTAACGATATATAATATTAATACGCAAGCACCCATTTATTATCCCCTTTTACGCTTTAATTATACACTCATTTCTGGAAATTTTATATCATTTGAAAGGTATTTTTCCGTAGATCAGACGAATCTATATTTTATTAAAATCCGTTCAGTTTTAAAAAATCGGTTTGGTATTTAAAAATCTTACTAACACAATAAAGAAAACTCACATGCATATGAAATTCACTATTAAGAATCAAACAAAAGAAATTGTATGCAAACATGTTTTCTTTTGTTCTTATTATTTTTGGTGAGTGATGAGAATTAAAGAGTACATTTGTGGGGAGATAGTGGTAGACAAAGACAAAAATAAAGAGTTTTGTAAAATAATAGCAACAAAAATTATTGGTATTGTTTTTATTATTTTTGGTGAGGGAGTGAAAGACAAAATTAGTATTTTGAAAGATTTGACAAAAAAAGTGCATATAGTGTAAACCTTTCAAATTTGAATTATTTGAAGTTAAATTTTAATGGAATTTTGTTTTTTGGGTTGGTTTATTGGGAGTGATTGAGAAATAAATATTGTGTTAAAAAATTAAATAATATTGCAGTTAAGGGCACGCAAGAGATCATTAAGAGCTATTTTACAATGCCAATTTTTTTAAGAGTCACAGTAATAAAGAGTTAAATAAGAACATTGTGACTTATACCCAAAAATGATGTTACCGATTAAAAAAAAACAGTCTTTTGAAAGAAAGGTTATAATAATTACAGATTATTATAAAGAAAGGGAATTAAATGATAGGTCTGTATCAAATGTAAATTCAAAACTGATTAATGTTTAGAAAATGCTATAATATAAGGAAGGAATATTAAAAGGCAAATCTTGCATTGCGACTGGAATGGTTTTAAACTGTAAGCTTCTACAGATTCCGAGTACTTCGTGGTTCTCACGGTTAATTATGCAGTAAAATAATAATAAATTTTTAATATTAGGATCTTTGTTAAAAAGTTAAATAAGACCTTGATTTCTCCATAATTTTTGTCAGTCCGTTAATAACGCTTACATGTTTATCTGTTCATTACTTCACAGAGCATTTTGACATCGGTAACGCAGGATGTTTTGATAAGAACTACTAAGTCTAACACTTTTTCCTTCTCATTCACTTCTGAAGATGCAAAAACGGTTTATTATGGAATATCTTGAATCAGTAAACTCTTCGAGAGCTACACAATTTTTATTTATAGTTTTGCCAATTTGGCCAATTCGACGCTCTGTTGTATGGAGTGACATAGAAATCAATGAGATCAATTTCTCCACATATCTGTTTAACCCGAGCAATTTTAAAAACTTGGTACATCGACGCTGTCATTTTTGACTTAAAGCTCTGATTGTATGAGTTTTCTTTTTATAGAGAGGTAGCACACAGGCAAATTCTGCCTATATAATTGCATATGGAGTATATACGAATTGGGTAACCTTATTTGGAAAGGGGATGGTAGGGAAGAGAAAGGTATATCTATTTTTAGAACAGTAAAGTTGCGCCATTTGTTGTTATTTAGACGCATTTTTTTGTTTTACAGCCAATTTTATTTATTTTTCGTAAACGGCGTGTTATTGCTGTAGTCTTACCGCCGACGGAAGATGCTGTGGTAATTAATAATTTTAATTCTGTTATCATTGACTCCCAGTAGAGCATAGGGCCTTAAATTTAATAGAAATTAATTATTACAGAAATTGTTGTAGCCGAGACCGGGGATCGAACTCGGGCTCAATGTGATATTACGTGCAAACCAACTTAGCCATAGAACGGGAAATTTCTATTCACAATGACCTAGATGACGGTCGATTGTGTCGACCGCAGGATACGCTAGTACACATAAAAGCACAAAAACGTTAATAACTCTTAACATAAATGCGTTTGATTGCTTAAACTTTGCACAAATAAATATGTAAACATAAAGCAATAGTCAAAATTTGGTAACAATCGGTCCACAATTGACCCTAGCTCCCATATCAGGTCCTTAGCCGGAAATAATATAAATCTCGAAATTTTGAAAAAAACATAGCATATGTATGTATGTCTCTAAGACTTAAGGAAAACTTGTTTAATTGTTGGTCCATATTTGACCTTAGTAGTGAAGGTATTATATAGTCGGGCTTGACCGACTATTGCTTTTCTTACTTGTTTTATATGGGAGTTGTGGTCAAATGATGACCAATTGTGACGCACTGGTTTGTCATTGAAATAAGACTTCAGTGTGCTAAATTTGGTCGATATAGCTATTAGAGTTTATCATTTATTGACATTTAAAAGTATTTTAGGTGGAATTTAGGTTCTTTTTGTAAGTGCTTTTTATGGGAGTTATGGTTAAATCTGAGCTATGGTTATGGGAGCTATGGTTAAATCTGTTATAGTTTGTCATTTATTAGCAAATAAACGATTAGCCTAAGAGAGGTTACATCGCTGCTATTGTCAATTGTAAACTGGTTTCGCCCAGTTTCAATACCACAATTTTCCAAGAATTGAGTAATATTTTCACCAATTTTTAGCGGCCTAGCTCCTTTTGTTTAGGCGTTGTCGTACTTTCAACAGACAGACAGAATTAAGGCTGTTTTTGAAAGTATTTTGTATGGGAGCTATGATTGAAAGTAAAGCGATTTCGATTAAATTTTATTTAAAACTTCTCTATTCTAAATTCTGATATCATACCTGTTATAGTTTGTCATTTATTAGCAAATAAGCAATTAGCCTAGGAGAGGTTATACCGGAGCTACTGTCAAATGTAAGCTGATTTTGCCCAGTTTCAAATATCAAATTTTTTTTAGGAAATAAAGAATATTTTCGCCAAGTTTCGGGAACCTAGCTCTTTTCGTTTAATCCGTATCATGCTTTCACCATGCTATCGCCCTGAATATCAATATTGTACAACGTCTTTATACTAAATGTCATCATCGTATCTTAGGCGAAGTTATACGGGATCAATTGTCAAACGTGAACGGATTTCTCCCAATTGCAATTAAAAAATTTAAATGTTCGTTTATATGTGAGATACTTACATACATATGTAGGTTTTGAACGGATATCATGTAGTTAGCTGCATTTTTGTACTTCCTAGGAAGATTACCTATAATTTGATATATAATACATTCTCAAATGTTATCATAGTGTTCAAAAGTCAGACACAAAATTAAGATTAATGCTAAAATCAGATTTGTGGAGCTCCTGGATTTTACACAAAATTTTAGGATATTGTCCCACCCTGAATTTTATCATTGTCGATTAAAACACCATCGCTTAAACGCTAAATTATATCTACCACAAATTACCACAAATAACAAACAGACGGACGGACAGACAGACAAACAGACGGACGGAGGTCGCGAAATCGATACTCCTGCCGATTCTGAGTTGATCGGTACAATTTGAATGGTATTCGTAATCAGATTTGTGGAGTATAGATTTTAGAAAATCCTCACACAAAGAACGATGTCAAATTTCATCACAATCGGTCCATAAACACCTGAGATATCGCTAAAACAATACTTACAAAATGTAAACAAAATTTCTTAGACACGTACTTTGGGCAATTTGCTATACATCAAATGTAGTGTTAAGGCGATATCTCAATTGTTTATGGACCGCTTTTGATAAAATTTAATAACGTGCTTGGCGGGGGAATTTCCTAAAATCTTATATAAAATTTATGTAGGTCCGTGCTAAAGGAGGATGGTTTTTCCTATTTCTGCATTTCATTTTTTCATCAAACATTCTCTAATACGTACTTTGGGCAATTTGCGATACATCAAATTCAGTGTTTTGGCAATATCTCAGTTGCTTATGGGCCAATTTTACAGAGTGCTTTGGGAAACTATTTCCTAAAATCTGATATATAATTTATTTAAGTCCATCCTCCAGGGGCTTCAGAAACTTGATTTCAACAGACAGACGGACGGACAGACAGACAGACAGACAGACAGACAGACAGACAGACAGACAGACAGACAGACGGACATCGCTTAATCGATTCTCCTCCCGATTCTGAGTCGATCGGTATAATTTTTATAGGGTCTACGATCACTGATAATAATGAAGTAAAATTTTCAAAATTAAGTAATTTTGAGAATCGATTCCAAACTTTTCTCCAAAAATTTTTATTGGGTTGAATCTAACTATATTGATGTTAGTTATATTTTTATCAAAAATGTGAATGTTTCTACATCAAAAATTTTGCTATTCCTAACTATTAATTTTTAGGAATTGGTTGTTGCTGTTGTTGTCAAAATATTATTAGTCATGCATGATTGAATGAATTTCATTATGACTTTATTGTGGCTGCTTAAATCTATCCAAATATTTATGGAAATTTTTATTATTTTTAAGCTGCTTTATATGCAATCATGTATAAAATAATCAACAAAAAAAAATAAAATCTACATACATAGAGCTCATTATTATGAACAAGGTGATAACTTAAAAACATGACACTCAAAAAAATGGTCGGAAAAGTTGTTTAAAATAGATTTAATTTAACTAACGAATAAAATATTAAAAATTTTTAGGTATGAATTTTAAAATTTAAATTTTGAGTTATGTCTTTATATAAAGAATAAAATAATTGATTTCAGCTTAATTTTCTCTTTATTAAATCTACACACTTACTTATACATACGTATTTTGTTAAAAAATTATATGAAAATGTGTTATTGTAATTTTTTATAAAAATATTTACAGCAAAAAATTTAAATTTTTATTGAACTTAATTAAACTATAAATTAAAAACTTATTTCTCAAATAAAACAAATATATCATATTAAATTGGAAAAACTATATTTAAATGTTATGTAATAAATTTGTTTAAACAAATCATAAATCATTTTATATCCTACATCCATGTAGGTATGAAGCGATGTCCATCCTTCTGAGCAATTGGCTGTCATTTTGTTTTAGTTGCGGGATCATTACTTTTGAAATTGAACAAAATCAATTATATATTTTGAGTACCTTCTATAGGAATAGAGATTAAGGCAACAAATTTTAGTATATTCTTGTGAAGTTTGAAAAATCAAATAAAACGGTTATATTAAGTTGTGCCGAATCTTATATACCCACCATCAAGTTGTATTAAATTTAGAAACATATCTCATATATCTACGAGGGTGCAGCAAATTTAAAACGTAGATCAAATTGGATAAAAGTTGTTACACTAGTTGATATTGCTGGTAAAATATTTGAATTAACTTCGGTTGCAGTAGCTTTATAGTTCAACATTCAAAAGTGTGTCAGTGGTTTCCCTAGTATATTTTTACTTTGAAAAAAATTCGTTATCGCAACCGGGTATGGTTGTTAAATACTTTTCGTTTAGCTTAATATTTAGTTAGGATAAAGAAGTCGATAGTAATACGACAGGTCCATATATTTCGTTAGGAGTTCCTAATGCTTCTACCATATACATAATCTTAATATGCTGCTTGTACCTCCGAATCTTTTTGATTGTAGATATAACAAGTAAGAGTGGTATATTCGGCTTTGCCGAATCTTGGATACCCTTCACCAATGGTGTTCCAAAAGTACTTAATGTAATTCGTAGCAATATTTGGTTATACTAGTATTATATGCAAAGAGTCTTTAAAATTAAGAGTCGGAAAACGAAAACCTTTTCGGTGGCGTCATCGTCTAGAATAGTTATGCACACAAAGGTTTTGTTTGGCAGGTGGCTGATGTCTAGGGAAGCTTCACTTGGGTTCTAAAGTGGTCCCTTTGTGAAAGATAATGATTACTAGACTACAAGTAGAGAATGCATATTTAAGCCAGCCAGTAGCTTCGAAATAAAATAGACACATATTTTACGAACATTTAATAAAGTTCGATAGACCAGATAAACCATGCAGAAAAGATGCTTCAAAATGTAGATGCCCTTAGATTTGCAATAGCACATCGATTTGATGAAGTTTAAGTATTCTGACATGCAACCCAAAAACGCTGTGCCCAGTGAGGGTTGTGCACTTTAATTCGTACGAATTATCCAACTAGTAAAAGTTCTTGATTAGTTATGTAAAACTCTGAAGTTAGCGGACTGATTTAGGTCAAAGCTTTAACAATGATTGTCAATGTATACAAGCCTTAAAATTATAGGGTATACAGTCTTAGTTTTAGATACATACGTGAAATATATAGCTTTTGAATGGATGGTTATCAGCTTCGTCGGAAAAGTTTACTTATTAATTTGAAGTTAGTTAATTAATTAAAATGAACACTTCATCAATAATATTTGAAATGTATAGTTCTTTCGATTTGTCCGATGGATGTTTGGAAAGTTTTGCTCTAGTTCTTTGTGTAATTTTAATGTGATTTAATTTATCAGCATTAAATCGATTCCCGGCCGGGTTTATATGGGAGATTTCACTAAATGTGAATAGAGCTCGCCCATTTTCAATATCGAACTTTTCAAGGGATCAGAAATACTTTTGTCAAATGTTGTCCCCCTAGAAAGTTTATTTTAGGCGCTATTGTCCTGAATATCAATATTGTACAACGTCTTTATACTAAATGTCATCATCGTATCTATTATAATTTGTCATTTATTAGCTACTAAGAGATTGCCTTAGGCGAAGTTATACGGGATCAATTATCAAACGTGAACGGATTTTTCCCAATTGCAATTAAAAAATTTAAATTTTTGTTGATATGTGAGATACTTACATACATATGTAGGTTTTGAACGGATATCATTATTTAGCTGCATTTTTGTACTTCCTAGGAAGATTACCTATAATTTGATATAAACTACATTCTCAAATGTTATCATAATGTTCAAAAGTCAGACACAAAATTAAGATAAATGCAGTGTGTCTGTCTGCTAAAACCAGATTTGTGGAGCTCCTGAATTGTCCCACCCTGAATTTCAACATTGTCGATCAAAACACCATCGCTTAAACGCTAAATTATATCTACCACAAATTACCGAATGCATCAGGATTTAGATAATCCCCTGCGAAGGACGCTATTAAACTTCATCAAAATAAACATCTGAGATATCGACAAAACAGGAGCTCCAAAAACTTGACTATAACAGAAAAAAGGACAGACAGGTAGACGGACGGACATGTAGACGGACGGACAAACAAACAGACGGACGGACGGGCAAACAAACAGACGGACGGGCGGGCAAACAAACAGACGGACGGACAGACGGACGGAGGTCTCGAAATCGATTCTTGTGCCGATTCTGAGTTGATCGGTACAATTTGAATGGTATTCATAATCAGATTTGTGGAGTATATATATCAGATTTTAGAAAATCCTCCCATAAAGAACGATGTCAAATTTCATCACAATCGGTCCATAAAAACCTGAGATATCGCTGAAACAATACTTACAAAATATAAACAAAATTTCTTAGACACGTACTTTGGGCAATTTGCTGTACATCAAATGTAGTGTTATGGCGATATCTCAATTGTTTATAGACCGCTTTTGATAAAATTTAATAACGTGCTTGGTGGGGGAATTTCCTAAAATCTGATATAAAATTTATGTAGGTCCGTTCTAAAGGAGGATAGTTTTTCCTATTTCTGCATTTAATTTTTTCAACAAACATTCTCTAATGTGTACTTTGGGCAATTTGCGATACATCAAACTCAGTGTTTTGGCGATATCTCAGTTGTTTATGGACCGATTTTGATTAAATTTTACAGAGTGCTTTGGGAAAATATTTCCTACAATCTGATATATAACATATTATCACATGTACACCAGGAGTATCTTTTTTCTCTTGTTATTTAAAAGTGTGTTTCAATCAAAAATTTTAAAATTTTCGTCTAATTTTCGGTATGTTTTCGATATTTTCGGTGTTTATAAACCGATTTTAATGAAATTTATTAGCGTTCATTGCGGGAGAATTTCCTAAAATCTGATATATAATTTATGTAAGTCCATCCTCCAGGGGCTTCAGAAACTTGATTTCAACAGACAGACGGACAGACAGACAGACAGACAGACAGACGGACATCGCTTAATCGATTCTCCTCCCGATTCTGAGTCGATCGGTATAATTTTTATGGGGTCTACGATCACTAATAAAAAAATTACAAACGGAATCACAAACTTATAATACCCTTTCACTTATTGGTGAAGGGTATAAAAAAGGGGATGTAATATATATGGACAAAAATCAAATAGTTTTAATTTTCAGAAATAAAAAAATTAAAAAAATTTTTTGATCGCACACTAAATTTTTTTTGGGGTTCTATTAAGGGACCTTAGGGAATGTAAAATCCATTCGCGTCAATGATTTTACGCGATGCGCGCAGAAGTTATGACGCTTATAACAAAAATTTCTAAAAAAATATTAAAAATTATTTTATTTTTATTAGTTTTATGTGGATTTTGTCAGAACTTATATATTTTCAGGTGTTCTGTAGTTTCATGGTATTATGGTGGTTTATATATGCCTTAACACAAAGAATTAATGAAATTATGCAAGTGAAAAAAATATTTTTTAAAAATATTTTTTGATTTTTTTAACCGCGATTCTCGCGAAATTTGACAAAATGTGAGTCTTAGTGAAATTCTGCTGCCTTCACTTATGGACAAATTTAATTTAAAAAAATTTTTTATTTAAATACCAGTTTTAATAGGTGCATATCTTTCTAAGATATAAAATTCTTATTTGGTCCATAAAATCGTTAATCCTTATAATATTTTGGTGCGCTTCAAATCTAAGGTTAAACTTTATTAAAGAATAGTTTTAAGACCATTCCTGATCAATTTTGAGCTAAATTCGTGATGTGCTTCATTGCAATGTTTTTAGATAAAACTTTCGCGTTCTCAGTTAATAAAGAGATTTTTGCAAAACTTTTGATGCAAATCGGTTATAAATGACATCGCTTTCATGCCTTATATGATTTTGTCTCAGTTTGCATTCTAAAACCATTTAAACCAATATGCACTTTTTTGCACGATTTTCAAAATCTTCATAAAATTTTAGCAAACAATGATTTTTTAGTGCGCTTTTGTTTTTAGGCGATAAATGGCAAAAAACTCGGTTTACGCGGTAGTTTGGAAATTTTCATTCATATTTGCGAGTGTGCTCCACGAAAAACCGGTATTTTGAAAAATTTACGCTCAAAAACTCCTCATTTACACCTGTCGTATATTATACCTATATAGAGCACATTAACGAAATATATATCAAACAATGCGAAATTGAAAGATCTACAAATCTTTGTCTATTTATACCCTTCACCACCATAGGTGGAAAGGGTATTATAAGTTTGTGCTGATGTTTGTAACGCATAGAAATATTTGTCGTAGATCCACCTTTTAGTATACCAATAGGCTTAGAATCACTTTCTGAGTCGATTTAGCGATGTCCGTCCGTCTGGCTGGCTGGCTGGACCCCCATGTAAACCTTGTAATCAAACTACAGGTCGCAATTCTGAAGATAATTTGATGAAATTTGGCACAGATCATTTTTTTGATAATGGGACCATGGCTATTGAAATTGGTCAAAATCGGTCCATTATTTATGGTACCTCCCATAGGTCCCACTTTCCGGAATATTGGCCACAAATATCAATATTTTTCCACGAAATTTAAAACAAATACTGCTTATGTCAACTTAAATCACTGTACCAAATTTCGTTTAAATCGGTCCACATTTGACCATAGCTCCCATACAAATTCTTCTTTAAAAACGCAATAAATGAGACAAAAAATCACTAAAACACTCGTAAATCTAAAGATAATGGAAATTTTGAGTCTATTTTTTGCATACATAATTTCTGTAACAACTGTAATCAATCTGCCAAATTTCGAGATAATCGGTCCACATTTGACCCTAGCTCTCATATAAGTCCAAATGACGGAAACAGGTTGAATATATAAGTTTTGAAAAAATGTTTGTATGATGGCAAAATTTAGCAAATATTTGTCTTTACACAGGAAAATTAACACCTTTGACCTTAGTGGTGAAGGGTATCGTATGGTCGGCTTGACCGACTATAGCGCTTTCTTACTTGTTTTTTAAATTTCTTTGAGTTGGCCAAAAAATATGAGGAAAAAATTAAAAAGTGGCAAAAACGAGCTTCAAATTTTGGCGGCCATTAAGTAGTATTAGAAGTGACAAAATTAAAATTTAGAGAGAAGTGAATTTATCCCCTAAGTGTGGTGTCTATTTCGTAGAACAACGACTTGGGTTCAAATATTAAAACAAATGCAGGAGAAGACGAAATATGAAGAAAAACTTGAATGCTTCAATCGATTTTTTAACGTTTTTTTTAATTTGCATGCCAATTACGCTTAGAAGCGCAAATTTGCGCAACTAAGATATCGTGTTCAGTGTACAGAAGTTTTTGCGACTTCAAGATCTTTAATTCGATTTTCCAAACTCCTAAGGGTACAAAAATTATTCGAGTTGAAAGTCGGTTTCAAAGAAATAAAAACTGTTTGATTTTTGCCCATATATATAAGAATTATAGCCAAATGTTGACCGATTTCACTAATAAATATTTTTTTGGTTTCCGGGAGTGTTTTTTATATAAAAGCTTTAGTCAAATATATAAGTAGATCGATTCTTATAAAATTTGATATGCTGACCAATAGTTGCATAAAACTTCTCTATTCTAAATTTAGTCGTCATAGATATTACAATTGTACTCAATTTATCAGCTGTCGCGCTTTTATCTGACAGACAGACGGACATAAATCTCCTTTTTTTCTTTTTATATTTTTGTGTTTCCGTAAGTTTCCGTAAGGAGCTATGGTCAGATGGTGACCGATTGTAGCAAAATTCTGCACAGTGGCTGGCATTCACATAAGACTTCCTTGTGCTAAATTTAGTGGTCAAAGCTATTACAGTTTATTACTTTCTGGCATGTAAGTGACTTTCAGGTTGAATTTAGGCTGTTTCCGTAAGTTTTTTATATGGGAGCTATGGTTAAATGTGAACCGATTTAGATGAAATTTTATATGCTGCCTAGTGCTTATGTAAAACTTCTAGATACAATATTTTGTCATCATAGCTGTTATAATTTGTCATTTATTAACAAACAAGCGAGGTTATACGGGAGCTATGGTCAAATGTTAACCGACCAAAATTTTATCAGAAATGAAAAATGCTTTTGCCAAGTTTCAGTAAACTAGCTCCTTTCGTTTAGCCGTTGTCGTGATCAGTTTCCAAAATAATTTAATTGAAGTGACATCGTTTTTTTTGTAAAAAGCAAAAGATAGTAATTTTGCTATATATTTTAACTTTTAAATATGGATTATGGATCAGAATCATTTTGTCACGATTTTCTTCAAATTTGTTAACCAGTGTTGTTTTCATTTTCCATTGCACAGTGGGAGAATACGACCAAAACTCAATAACTTGGTCATTTCTTGACTTTTGTTCTTGAAATTTTTAGTGTATATAAATAATATACCTTTAGTTAAACTGAAATAGTTTTTTTTTTAAGAAAATATAAAGTCTGTAGTCACATAAAGCTAGACTACTAAACATGCTGAAAAAATCGTTGCTGGCGATTATAAAAATTATTTACTTAAATAGGATAATTTATGAAAATAATACCTATCCTACGATACACGACTTGACAAAATCGGACATGTCCTTTCAGAGATATTGGGCTCATAGTATGATTTTGTATGCTTCTAACAAACCTACAGGAAAACTGTAAGCATTGAATATTTTTATAAAAAAAATACGAGTTCTAGAATAATATAAAATTTGCAGATTTTACAATTCCTATTCCGTCCACAATTATGTGACCACTACCTATATACGTAAATAAATTATACAAAGGACATTCAAAATTAAAAATGTTGTTGTTTCTTATCTTTATGTATACATTTTGCATAGAGTTAGAAAGGAAACTAAAAAAAATGGCATAATGGATTAAAATATTAATCCAAAAAAGAAGTTACAACTTTGCACGTATTTCAAAATTGAGCGAATTTCATATATGGGTTCATATATACAAATATTTTTATTAAGAACATATAAACTAAACATCTGCATAGTTCCATCCGTGTATATCCATTTCTGTGTTTTATCATTTTGAGTGTGTATTGATGAGTAGTTAAGTTTTTTGTTATAAGTGAGTATTGTTGTATTCTCCCACTAAGTAAGTCTGAGTGGGTAAAAAGACAATGAGAATAACATATTTATTTTCCTATAGTTTTGCAAAATGGATGGAATGAGTATTAGTGGTTATACAATAGATAACTTATAGTATGTCGTATGAAGTTTACTTATAGGATAAAATAAAAACGACATTCGATTAGTTTAATACTTTTTTTTTCCAAACTTTGTTGTTTTTGTAGGAGTTTTTTTCAAAAATTTGTTATTTTTGTGAGAAATCTTTCAAAAATTTCTTCTTTTTATAGGAAATTTTTCAAAAATATCTTATTTTATATAGGAAATTTTTCAAAAATTTCTTAATTTTATAGGAAATTTTATTTTTTTTTTTTATTTTTATAGGAAATTTTTAAAAAATTTCTTATTTTCATATAAAATTAAAAAAATCTTATTTTTAAGGAAGTTTTTCAAAAATTTCTTATCCTCATAGAAAATTTTTGATTTGTTTTTTTATTTTTATATGAAGTTTTTTAAAAATTTTTTTATAGGAAATTCAATATTTCTTATTTTTATAGGAAATTAATTAAAAATTTCTTAATTTTGCAGGAAGTTTTAATTTTTTTTTTTATTTTTATAGGAAGTTTTTAAAAAATTTCTTATTTTCATAGGAACTTTTTAAAAATTTCTGATTTTATAGGAAATTTTTAAAAAATTTCTTATTTAAAAAAAAAAAAAATTTGAAAAAATTCTTATTTTAACAGGGAATTTTTAAAAAATTTCTTATTTTTATAAAAAAAATCAAAAATTTCTTATCTGATAGAATTTATTTTTTTAATTTTAAAGAAAATTTTTCCTTAATTTTTATAGAAAATTTAGAAAAAAAAAATTCTTGTTTTTGTAGGAAATTTTTAATTTTTTTTTTTATTTTTATTTTTATAGGAAATTTTTAATTTTTTTTTTTCAATTTTTTAGGAAATTTTTATTTTTTTTATTTTTATAGGAAATTTTTAAAAAAAATTCTTATTATTATAGGATTTTAAAAACTTTCAATTCTACTTCGTCCCTTTATTTCACTAATTTTATATTCTTTTGACATTTTTTTTCTTTTATTTCTATATTATTCATTTTTATAGTCAATTAAAATATATATACACAAACACTGAAAAATGTTAAAAATTTCTTATTTTTATAAAAAAAAATTTGAAAAATTTCTAATTTTTATAAGGAATTTTTAAAAAATGTCTTATTAAAAAAAAAAAAATTCAAAAATTTTTTATTTGATAAAAAATAATTTCAAAGAAAATTTTTCCTTAATTTTTATAGGAAATTTTTAAAATATTTCTGGTTTTTGTAGGAAATTTTTAATTTTCTTTTATTTTTATAGGAAATTCTTAAAATTTTTTTAATTTAATAGGGAATTTTTAATTTTTTTTTTATAGGAAATTTTTTAAAAAATTTTTTATTATTATAGGATTTTTAAAAACTGTCAATTCTTAAAAAATTTTACTTTTACTCTTACTTCACTTATTTTATATTCTTTTGACAATTTTTTCCCTTTTATATCTATATTATTCATTTTTATAGTCAATTAAAATATATACACACAAAAACTGAAAAATGTTAGTATTTCAACATAGAAACATTATTGCTACGAAATTGTATTTGCATTTACCACAAGTTATTCGAAATACTCATAAATACTTATAGTTATCTAAGTATTTTGGAACAAGAAACAGTTGTAAACAGATAAATTTATCTTTCTCAACTTATAAGCAAAAGCATCAGTTACTGACTTTGTGGGTAGAGTGGATGAGCAAAAACAAAAGCAGACAATATCGGTTACACTCATTCTCTCATTTATACTACAAGTATTGAGTACTACTATGGTGTATTCGTTTTTGATGAACAATATTGTATACTCTTGCAGACGTTTAATATAAACAAATATTCAAACTTTAAGGAATTATTACAGCCTTAGTAGGCAATGCAATATGGTAAAAATTTGGGATTTGTTTGAAATGTCAGCTCAAATCTGCCACTAAAATTAAAAAAAATTAAAAACATTAGTGCGAGTTTTGGCCGTAATTTCCTTCTGTGCATTGGCAAAAACATTTACTTGTATTGGACTTTATCTACATTTCAAATTTTTATATGCAGAATTAAAAAAAGTTGCCCTGGTAATAACATTTCTTCTAAATGATATTTGACATAAACATAATTTGAGTGATGTAAAACTACTACTTTGCTCCAAATATGAAAAATATTTAAAGTGTAAATGTATGCAAATAGTATTACTTGAAACATAATGTTAAACTAATCACACCAGACGTATACGTATTATTTATAATTATGTATCACTCATACTTATTTACTTAGAGAGAGTAACATACGAATGTTATTGAAATAACACTCTTAAATAAAATGGGAGAGAGACTGTAAAAATGCAAAGCAAATGTTAACATAAAATGTAATGTTAATTTTTTCATCTCTTTTAACATTTTTTTTATTTGTTTACACTTTAGCAAACATTTTTTACTTCTACCAAAACAGCTAAAAAAGTTGTTTAGCAACAAAACAACAAAATGTAAAAAGAATCAGGAAAAAAACAAGAAATAAAACCATTTCCATGTTGACGGGGGAAAAGCAGCAGAGTTTTAAAACAACAAACGTTTTCGTAAATAGAAGTAAAGGGAAACACTAACCACATAATTAACACTTATTGGTGTTGTGGCATTTGACGGTTATGATGATAATAACAAAGCCGCACTCAAAAGAACTCTGTTATGAATAAAGTGTGGCACTAGATTTTTATAGAAAAAATGCCAATTGGAAAATATTGTTTTTCAAATAGAAAATAAAATAAAAATGCAATGAGTTGTCATTTCGATAACGATTATAATAATATAAGTTAATGGCAATATCAATAATTGTTATAACGAGATATTTTGTACAACATCCAGATTCGAGTAGAGGGACAAATAGAGAATTTTTAAATTTTTCGAGCATTAAGAAATTTGCCAATGGCAATGAAACTTCACAGATTTGGTTTGGGCAATACAAAGTAGGATAGAAGCAAGGAGAACTTTTTCTTTATACTAAAGATTTTTTTTAATATTTTTCAATTATTTGGAGAATACAAATAATTGAAAAATATTATCAGTTACAAGGCCAAATAGAATCAGTCTTGATTAAAAAAGTAAAATAAAAATCATATGGGCTAATCCTGCGTGACGGACGATATGTTTGTAAGGATTTTGATGTACTCAAATGTATCCCATTGTCGTTCTACACTAGATATCTTTCCACAGATTTAAAGGGAATATTAGCCCATCGATTGTGCTATCGAATGGAGTTTGTTAATTTACATACTTGTCATGGAGCAAAAAGATATTCGCTTTTAAAGTGCTGTGACGGACGCTATAAAAAATGGAAGTGACTTTTTTATCAACACGTGATTCTGTTATTTTCATCAAATCGGTCATAGTAATAAAAAAAAATTCCTAATACATTAAAGATAGAGGAAAATCAGAGGATTACAAAACAGCTTTTATAAAATATTTTAAAGTTTCCAGTTTTACCAAAAATCCACAAATGCATTGTTGCGGACGCTACGTGACGGACGATACAGTTTTTACTTGAATCTTTTTTATTAGGAAAAAGTTCATATTTCATATTTTTTTTTTAAGGATTCGTTAATCAGTGAAAATAATGGTCTTATTTGTTCCCGAATTTCATCTCCTTCCTTTTCATGTTCGCGATTAAAATGCGATTTTCGGGCACAATTTAATATTTACCAAAACATTTTCCCATACATATATTTATTTAAAGTTTTATACTTTTTACATCTTATTTTTCATCCCAAGAATGCTGCGGCTAGATAATA